>CM061914.1:87731060-87989009 GCA_031002005.1 Vandiemenella viatica
CCAATGAATATAATCAAATCATTATTAATTATATTCATATTTCTTTTTTTTTCTTTTTTATATTCAAGTTTATTAATTATTTAATCTTGGAACGTGTAAATAAATTATAAATAATGAGGTTTGTCCGAATAGGTTAAATGTATGTTTAAACCAGGGCGGCCAAAGGTATAGTTTATTATAAATTAATTTTTCTGTAAACGCATGGCTCAGAACGCTTAAATATTGAAGGCTAGAGACTGCCATTTCGACCGTTGAGGGTGGAACAATGGAGCAGGCGAGGCGACAAGGTGACGCCGGGCCAACCCGGCTTGAGTCCCGTTGGAATTCGGTCAACGAACTACCCCACCTTGCCGCTATCCCGAAGGCCAAGTAGGAAACGCGCGAAGGAGTCAGCGAATGCGACGCGTGATATTAAACACGTGACGACGGAAATGTGTAGCTAGCCAATCCTGAACATTTATTGGGGGCTACAAGACTAATTCCGTGGAGTTCTTTTGCATGTGGCGAGCAACTAGCCGAGGAAGAGGAAGGAGCCATTTTTGAGAACACTTCTGTCCAAGACGAGCTGATGAACGGACGTGACTTGGGTCCAAGACGAGCTGGTGAACAGACGTGCTAGCCGGCACGCTTTCTGATGATCATTGTGGTTGATCATTTCTTGCTTTGGAAAAGCGAGATGTCGAGTGGCATGCTTGCCATTATTTGGAAGTTATGCTAATAACGCGGTCGTAGCCGCTTATTTAGCTTCCATTGCTGCAGTGGCATTGTGTTTGTCGCTCACCATCACGGCGATGATACTATGGTAATGTACCAGAAACGACGGTCACTATCCAGTGGATTTTAACAGACTTATGTGCCCTTAAGCGACGCCTGGGTTAAGACTCTGCTCCCGCCACTTAAATTCTGAGCTAGCTGGATTTATATTTCAATTCAATTTTCCTTTTTTTAAGCATCTTGCTGTTTGTTAATTCAATTTTGATGCTTTTCATTCACTTTATACGGCGCCCCCTGGGATTTTCCTTTGTACAGTAAAATGTTAGCTTCAATTTGATGGCCTGTGTTGCCATATTATTTCAATGTTAACTTTGCTGTTTTTATTACTTGTTTGAGATATTTCATTCAGTTTTGTTTGCTTACTCCGGCGAATTGTAAACGTCGGGTATTGCTTGTTTTTGCTGATCTAATTGTGTTTAACGTAACGTTAATTACTACCCGACCTTGTAAGGCCATAAGACTCAATAAATGAGGTTTTATTTTGTGTCTGAAATTCATGGTTCTAGTTAGTAACCTATTAGATCCCCTTTTAGCATCATTATATATAAATGTTTTTCGTTTTTCAGGATTTAATTATAAATCCCCCCTCCCTTTTTCTTGAGCACCCAAAATTGTGTTCTATTACAATAGTTGATGGTCGGTCTCAGCAGAGACCAGGTGAATGCTGCATATAGCTATGTCCACACTTGTGCCTCTTCCCTTTCAACTTGCCTTTTCCTCTTGCCCGTTCCTCTTGCAATATGTTCATCTTGAGGTATGCCCTAGAGGCACGCATCAGAAGGCATACCCTTTAGTGTCCACATTCACGCCTCTTGAGGCATGCCCTCAGTGTTCCGGAGTAGCCGTAGCGAGATTGATGATTCAATTTGTCTGGCGGGCATTACAGCTGCCATTCTTATATTAGCGAAATCCCGGGGGGAAAAATCGCGGAGGAAACTGTGGGTAAAGAATTATTTGAAAACTCGAAATGTGCAAATTCTCCAAGAACTGCAGTTCAATGACAATGCGCTGTTTAAAAACTTAACGCGAATATCGAACCAAAATTTTTATACTCTTCTAACAATGGTGAAACCCGCCATTCAAACGAGACACCAAATTCAGAGACGCAATACCTGCCGAAGATGTACCGTTGAAAATGCCTTCGGTCTGCTTGCTTCCGTGTTCCGAATTTTCCTAAGGCCAATTAAGTTCAAAGTTAAAAGTACGATTGTGGACATAGTCTTATGTTGCGTATATCTGCTCAATTTCCTTCGTATAAAGCCAGATTGTACAAGGTTTTACTGTCCAGTGGGATCTTTGGACATTGAAGATGCCAGCAAAGGAACTACTATTCCCGGAACTTGGCGCGGAACTATCGCAAAAGACACCGGCTTCGCCCCATTTCGGAGAATTCCTCTAAGACTCTCTGAAAGCTTCCGAATTGCGGGATGAATTCGTAGAATATTTTATGTCACCGATAGGCAGCATACCATGGCAAGATAACTACTTGTAAGGAAGTTTCATCTTCAATTCTAATAATATAACAAACATTTTCAACTGGAGATGTATCTCGAAAATGTAGCTGAGTAACATACTTTCAATAAATTTAGTTTCTGTAAGAAAGAAACCTGCACATTACCTACCCGCCTTTTATTTGATACATTAGAACGAATTGCTCTTGATCCGAGAAAAATAGCATAGCAATACGTAAGTTAAGATTAAAAGGTGTTGATTAAGTTAAATAGTTGTCCATTGTGTAAGCCTCTTGATGTTACAGCGCTATGCCGAACTCTGCATTTGACATCATAAAAAAAAGTTTCGGTTTTTGCCGTAGTTATGATGTAAATAACTTCGCGAGCGTAAATCTCGCGAAGTTATTTACAACATATAAGCTGACTGACATCGACTAACATAGAAAGCATTCCCTTCCAAAGAATAATCTGAAACTTTTAACTAGAAGACATTATGCAACTGTAAAAATGGTTTTTGTTTATTCACAACATTCGTTGATACTTTCACAAATTCACGTATTAGGGGGCATCCACAAATTACGTGAGGTGTTTTTCCGGATTTCTGGACCCCCCCCTCCCCCTGGTGAGATTTCGTGAGATCTGGTCTGTGAGAACCCCCCCCCCCCTAGAAATCGCCCTCGAAACTTTTGTAGACTTTTTTTTTTAGGTCACACCCTAATTTTTTGACGAAATACCCTCCTAAAATCGACTTTGGCGTAAATTGTAGACTTTTTTTTGGCTCTACTGTCCCCAAATTTTTCGCAAAATCTCACGTGAGATTTCCGTAGACCCCCCCTCCCCCCTGGTGAGATTTCGCCGGACCGCCCCCCCCCCTATTTCACCTCACGTAATTTATGGATGCCCCCAGTGCATCTGACTGCTTACTACAACAAATGTTGTTTACTGAATAATACGACATTTAATGCTCTTTAAATCTGCCTATTGATATACTAAGTACATGATGAAGCTTGAGCCTTCCCACCATTCGTTAAACGAGATTAAATATTTCCTACGTGAAAGTACTGTATACTGCACAACGAATTTTACGCATCCTGCACCGAATGTTTGTACAATAATTTCGCAAAACACACAATCCTACGTTGTCAAAACTCTTCACAAAAATCAACCAGTGCAAAATGTTAATTAAAATGAGCATGAATTAATTATAAATGATTTGGAAAACTACTAAATATTTATTATAAATACTGTCACTTAAATGAATATAATCTTTATTTTTGACGTCCCAAAACAATGAAAACGAACGTTAATCTTCGAAAAACGAAAGCGTTTCGTCGTTGGAGAGCGACATATTGCAAGCGGAGACGCACGAGAATCCACTTCAGCTGGAAACGCTTTCAATACGCCGTGCCTCCCGGTTTGTTGAACGGAATGAGGATCTCGGGCATGCCCCTGACGCATGCCTTCCGAGCCTCTCCCCCGTTCAACATGACGCATGCCTTTGACGACCGAAAGTTGAACAGGTGTGGACACAGCTTATGGGTGCTCTATCGGACTCCCTAATGGCTAGAAGAGTTAATTGCCGTGAAATGCCGACAGCTCTGGCTTTTAGACATGCTGTACGGCCAACCTGTGGCTCTTCCAAAGAAGACGAACCGCAGAGCTCTGAACACGTTCTGAAACGGAAACCGCTCTCCGGAACCCACAGTAGCTACAGCGGGTCATCTCATGACATAAAAACATCTGCTACCACGAATACGAGAAACATAAACAATGTCAGTAGTGCCATCATTAACTATTAATGTATACCCGTGACAGTTTTTTATTCGTATCGTCACGGGTCTAGAACAGGTCCGGATTTTAGGGTCATATATTATGACAGACTGACCTGATCTGGCCAAATATATCCTTCAACTGTGTTTCACCCTTTGGATTAATAAAATCTCTTGAGCTTGAAGAAATCACAAGTATTAATACACATATTAAACACGGACAGGGACGATCGTGCTAATGTATAATTGATACAAAGGTCGTAGAATCGAACTTGCTAAAATACAAACATGTCATAAGCCTTAAAGTTTACTCTGCAAAATTTGAAGAGTTCTTGTTTGCTTCAAAAGTATAATGTGTTGTTTTTCTTGGGGTGGAGGGGGGGGGGGGGGAGGGGGGGGGGAGGGGGGGGGGGGGACTGGGCAAACATTCATAATGTAATCTTTGCCCTTAGAGTCTGTAACGGCCAGAGAACATATTAATATAGATTCCAGATTTTTAAATAGTTGAGCAACACCGAAAAGAATGAATTACCAGAATACTCGATTCGGTAACATATTTAGTTTGATATCCACATTAAATAACATAACAGCTCACGTACGGCAAACATGAACAAAGACCATTAACGAAAGTATTGGTTAAAATACGTAAAAAGCAAATGACCTGTAATTTGAAAACTTTGGTCAGTTGACACATTAGCGAAAGTTTTAACTAAATTGAAATTTAGCCTATACCGGAACGATGATTGGCATTCATGTTTAGAGTACAAACTATGAGTAATTTAATGTTTTTTAAGTATTTAATTTTACTTTCATTAGAGAAATGTTACTGAAAAGTACTCGTAGTTTCACATTTTTTTATGATTGAAATGCTACCAAAAGCAAACTTAATTCATGTATTCTGGCAATTAATTGTATAGCAGTTACTTGGTTAACAAACTGTGCATCTAACCTCTGATTATTAATAACTCTTGTCGCTGTTAATTTGCGAGTGTAGGCTGGCACGTGACGTAGCCGTTCTCCAGCCAATAGCTATCGAGGTGATTGATTGAGTGAATGAGTGAGAGAGCTTACGAAATTACATAGTAAATTGCAGTGGTTTCTTCATAAATTACGTATGTTTTTACATTTATGCTAACTTCAAAGCCCGTCTAAAATGCCGGGTTAAACCAAGTGTTCTGGTAAGTCATTTCATTGTAGTTGCTTAACGAATTAGAATTGTTATAAAATAAATTTCAGTGCAGTTCCTCCTGCCCTGCGCTAAAGCAAAAAGTGTAGTTGTCATCCTGGACTGGTTTGCATTTCAGCCTAACCACAAACTCCGCTAATATTGCTAGAAAATCAAAGCTTCAATCATACGCGAATTAATACATTCACTGTATCGCATGTTGTTGACATCATGCATCGCTTGATAAATTTGACCCAAAATCTTCACGGGTTCTTTCATCTTTCTTGTTTGTTATCCGTGATTCAGATCGATATTACAACGTTTAAACAGCTGACACAGTTACATACAGCTGCAATAATAACATCAACAATATGGCGTCAGTGAAAGCAAAGGAAATTAAAAATAAATATTGTGACACGTCAAGTAATGTTGGTTTTAATTGTGATATGCGCCGCAGAGATCGGTATCAATGGGAAACTACTTTCCTCAAAACGAAGTAATGATTTCAGTAACTGGGTGGTCATAAAAAAATTTAAATTATTTAAAAAAAATGTCAATGCCCTGTGCTGTAACGTCATATGCCAGTTGTAATTCTGACACAGGATAATTAACAATATAATCAGAACTTCCGCTGACATTGCTAACTGAAAATTAAAGCTTTTATCTTAACTGTTTATTGGCAAAGAATTTACGAATTACATTGAACAAATATAAATAAATAACAACAAATAATTAACATGTCGATTAAAACGAAATAAATACTTTTCTTTCGGTGTTCTTACAATTAATTTCTTTGCGGATTCTTATTTAAATAAAACTGTTATCAAATAAAGCTCCTCACCACTACAACTTCTTGTATATTTGGCCGTTATCAATCAACAATTGCGTGGCGTGAAGTCACAGCGTAACAGACACAGTGACCAAGATTAGCGTTTTATTAGTATAGATGTATACAAAGCGACATTTCGAAACGTTGTTACTCATGCATGCTCAAAATTATTTGTTTCTTTACCTTCCAGCGGTTTAATCAGTTTTCGTGGTTTACGTGCATTCTGTGTGTTACTTTGAAATTTCTTTGGCTTACTGGTAGCGATTTTGTACCTACCGTGCAGCAGGAACCTTCGATAACAGTCTGATGTTCATTGAAATCGCACTAAAATATGTGGAGCACTATTGTTAACTGTTAATTCCCTTGAAGTGGACTGTTAATGCAGAAACGAGGACCCGCATTCAATGGACCGAGCAAATTCTGCAGGCGGCGAGCCATTATTCGTTTTGGCTTTGTCCGTCAGATGGCCTGAGAATTTAAGTGAGTTAGTGACGTGCGTACCGGAAGCCGGGCAAGTCCACTTCCGCCGCAACAGATTTCTTTGTGTCGCCCGTGGGCGTGCAGAAATCTGTTAAATGAGTTTCTTTAAAAGACCAAAGGTCCTTTGAAGGTCGCCAGGGAACTATATTACTCGCCCATCTACCGCTTCCTCGGACCAATTTAACTTTCACAATGGAAGCAAGTGTTGTGTAGCTGGTCTAACGGTAAAATAGTTCTGTAATTATAATATGGGAACAAGCTACAACAGAAACCTTAAAATGGTAAATGTGTGTGGTGCTACGACATCCTGACAGAATTTCAAGTCAATCCGCCTCTGTGCTTGCAGGACCTAAAGTTCAACATAAAAAAAAAATATGCCCATAAAATTTTCTGTCCGCGTTAGATTCTGAACACGAGACAAGAATTTTTTTTAAATTTTTAAAAAAGTGAGTTAGTGAATATTTTTTAACTAATTTATTTACTGATCAGAAGTATAACACCAACTTACGAGCTAATTAAATTAAGAACAATACCTCCCATTAATTGTAGACTGAAAAGCTTATCTTATATTTTTGGAACCCTTGATTCCAAACCAACACGCTCCTTTTTTTTTTTTTTTTTTTACTTATGGTTTTACAGCTCCTTGACGAGGTAATTAGAGGAGGGACAAGGAATGGTAAGAAATTTGGCCTTGGCCGTTTTGAATGAGCCGTAAAATCTGTATGGTGAGATGGAGATTCAAACCCACGTCCTCCCAAAAGCAAGGCCAGATTTGTTCTTCTTATCTTTTGTCGTTCGGCTGCAATTTTGCTAATTCATTTTATCTCCTCCTTAAAATTCGTATTTCCGTCCACTTAATCAACTACCAGACCACTTATGAATACGATAATAGAAAATTATGGAAGTCGGCAGTCTTATCCGTCTTCCAACATCGTATTTCTGCTTTAAATGAAATTAATTAAAAGTTTTATAATAATGTTCATACTTTATGTACGCTCTAGAAGAGGAGGGTAGAATTCCTTATTCCCCATCCAGTCGGTAAAGTGGATAGTCGCTAAATGTTCCATATCATCAATCATAAGGTGATATAGTCTGAAACTTCTCCACGCCATTTACGTTTGTGGTTAAAAACTTTAAAATACTAAATAAACTGACATTAATGCTTATCGTCTAACAACTGATTACTTTTCTTTAGAAAAAATTATTGTTTTAAGATATATTTTCTTTGTATGTTCCTAAGTTTGAGGAATCAGGCTTCATTATAAAGAGTATTATAAAGAGTATTACGTATGTTTTAGAAAATAATCATTTGTGTATACTTAACTGTAATATGTACTAACAGTGCGAATCGACGTTACTCCCTGCAAATCTGATTGGATTGTTAAAAAGATTCATGCGTAACATAAAAGACAGAGAAAAATACACAGCTACAATAATCAGGTAAATAGGAACCACACCTAGGAAAATGAGAAAGATAATTTTTAGAATGTAATACCTGAGCAAATTTTATATGCAATTTCAGCAGATACAACGAAGTAGATCTTCTTTACGATTTTTATCCAAGAGCTTTGCCTTAATTTTCTCTTGATTTTGAGAATTTTCGGTGTTCCGTTTCAATTTGTTTCGGCAGCTGTCTTTTCAAGACCAATGGAAAATACTGAAACTTCTGGGCAATTTATGTTACACTTTATCTCAGCAAAGACTTAAAGATGATTGCAATGATTTATGATGCCTTTCAGAGTAACAGATATCTTGATAATTAGAAAAGACTTAAGATTTTTCTGACATTAAATCCAACAAGGAGATCTATTTAAGAATTCTAGCAAAAATTCTTTGTTAATATATGATGTCACCAAAGCTGAGCCATTACTCTCCATAATCCTACATCATTTATCAATTTCGGTTAGATATCCAAGGAGATAAATGCCTCGAGACACAAAAAACGCATTTTAGAAATATTGACTTTTTGTCCTTTAAGGGTCGAACTAGGAAAAATCACTTTCTCAAAATATAATGATACCACGGCGGTGACATTAGTCTTTAGTATGATACCTCATGTATCTATATCGGTTAGATATCCAGGGAGATAAATGGCTCGAGACACAAAAAACGCATTTTAGAAATATTGACATTTTGCAATTTAAGGGTCGAATTACAAAACATTATTCTTTTAAATATAATGGTACCATGGCGGAGACCTTAATCTTTAATATGATACCTCATTTATCTATATCGGTTATATACCAAGGAGATAAATAGCTCGTGACACAAAAACACGTTGCAGAAATATTGATACTTTTTCCCTTTAAGGGTCGAATGCCGAAAAATTCCTGTCTTAATATATGATGTCACGAAATCGGAGAGCTTAATCTTTAAAATGGCACTTCATTAAACGATTTTGGATAGGTATCCTGGGAGATAAATTACTTGTCACACGAAAAACAGCATTTTTGAAATAGTGACATTTTTTCCCTCTAAGAGCTAAATTTAAAAAAAAATCCTTTCTTAAAATATGATGTGAACAAAGTGGAGACCATAAGCTTTAAAATGACACCTCATTCATTGATTTCTGTTAAGTACGAAGGGAGATTAAGGCTTGTGACAAAAAAATGCCTTATTGAGATAATATATATGATAACAGCTACAATTGCACCGTATTTCTAACAAACATAGTCAGTTAATGTCAATGTATGTCTATGTGCTGTTGTTCTTGCACGTAACTACCACTTTACTGGCTTTAGGATCTGTTATGTAATTACAAAAATTGCAAAGTGAGCATCTTTATAAGAATTCTAGTACTAATTCAAAACCACTTCTACAATTGCACACGGAGCGTTGTGGGTGAGCGGTTGCGCTTTGGCCTCGCATTCCGCAGGACGCGGGTCCGAATCACCGTTTGGGCATTCAGATTTGGGTTTTCCACGGTTTTCGCTCCAGGCGAATGCGGGGATACTTCCTTCAAACGGCCATGGCTGAATTCCTTCCCATTCCTTGCTCCCAGTCATTTCCCTCCTTTAATTAAATCTACGTCAATGAGGCATAAAACCATAAACAGAAAAAAAAATACAATTGCGCAGTATTTTTTAATAAATATAATTCGATACATATCAGATATCAAGGAGTGCCTCGTATGTATATATGCTGCAGTTCCTGCACGCAACAATAACATTAGTGCCCTCAGAATCTGCTACGTAACCACAAGGCGAACGCTGGCAATATCTATAATGCTTTGCTAACTTTGGCACAATGCTGTCACGTCTTGCATGCGAAGGCAACTTTTTTATTTACTGTCAATACGTTCAATGTTATAGCATGACTTAGCTGGATAGCTGTTTTCAATTTAGTGAGTTTACATAACCGTACTCAGTATCCTGTCTGATTTTACACTTTTGTTATGCGTACGTGTTGAATTTGCGCAGGAAACAATTTTGGCTCAGATATCGCCATCTTGGTTTACAAGATTCTCTAAGTTAATTAAACTGAATTTTATTCTTACAATAAACTATAATATTATTACATTGTATATCCTACGCTAACAAGTCCGCTACTTAGGACGGGAATACAAGAAATTAACTAACCAAATGTTCATTAGTCATTTTAATAATAAGAAGAAATATTCTATATGAATGTGATCAAGATTCATTAATTATATTTAACAGTAACTTACGATAAGGTTCAATATGAGGTGAGAAATGTAGTATCGTTATAATCTTGCCGTAAAGTGAATATCACAATTTATACGTGTGTTAATCTTTGATGCAATGAATTGATTTACGTTTTCCTCGTCTTTCTTTTTGCTTATGTGTTTACGACTAATCACGTCGAGGTCATTAGACGCGAGAAAGGGTTAAGGGCAAGAAATTGGGACGAATTCTTCAATGGAATTTCGAACGAACCTTGGAAAACTCATCTGTTTGGCCGGACTGGGATTCAAACCCACGTCCTACTGAATGCGAGGCCATACTATTACCACTCATTCACCACGTTCGGTCCCTCTATTCCAACGTACTATTGGTGAAATAAATCACTAAAGTAGACAAAAACAATAATTACAAAAGCCTAAGAGTTGTGTGTTTGTCTGTTATTTCGTGTGATCTTTGGTGTATGTCATTTGAAGTTTATCTCAGCTTCAGTGAGATCTGTGACTTCTGTTATTCTGGTTTATTGCTCTGTCTCCTGGTCAAGTATAGTGAAAAGATCTTGGAACATATGCGTCCTTTCTATAAGGCATATATATGTATAAGCAGAGATGTGCAAGATACCTCATAAATAGTATCTGGAATACAAGATATAAGGTACTCTTAAGTAATGGATCTAAGATATCAGATACAAGATACTTTTGGAAATGGTATTCGAAATACAAGATACAAAATACGTATTTTCAAAATACTTTTTTACATAACGCATTTTCATTTTTATTTTGAAACATGTTTCTATATCTACAGTGTACAAGATGTTCTCTAAAATTTTAAATGAAACTTAAGTAAGATAAAACCAGTTCTTCAAACATCTGATCACTCATTTTTACTGTATAATTCCACAGAGAGTAACACCAACAGTTATTTACGAATCATTATTATTACTGACAAGTTGGAAAGTAGTAATTTTAATCTTTCAGAACTAATTAAATAACAAAATATATTCTAAAAAGAACAGCTCCTACTGTAGGTGGTAATACAACAACCTCAACAATCGGAGTTAAAAACTGTAGATTTAATTTGATACCGTATATAAGAAATTAAATTTGTTAGATAACTTATACCACAATTTATACTATAATATTCTAAATAAACTAACTACCATGCTTTCAGCTACCTGTAAATCAATAAAACTTGCAATAAAATATCATCTTCCAACAATGACACAAATTTGAAAATTACTTTTACGTTTTCATATTGATAATTCTTCTCGCTAACAATAATCCTAACAATTTAGCTGACAATTTAAAAAATTTAAATAAATTTAGTCTAAAAAATTTAGCTAGTGGTATAGTAAATAGGTGTTTCGTGAGCATCCTACACACCAGCTACTAACTACCAAGCAGTCCATGCCAAGTGAAATCTAATGTGGATATACACCTACTAAAATAAAGTAAAAATTTACATGATTCGTTATTTATTTACTTTAATTTTAATACTGTCGTCCTCCATTTTGGTTCAATAATAATAATTCGATTTCGTAAAACCAAACATAATTGTTGAGGAGTAAAGCCAAGAGACAATAGACAAGCGGGTGAGTGTTGGTTTATGGTTTTTACAGCTCTCCACAATAAAGGCAGACAAAGGTACCTAGACCATACAACCTTATCCTTTGATATATAGATTAACAAATTTTACGAATGCGTTCCATTGTTGTCTTTATCTTCGATGTCGTAAAGTAAAAAAAGAAAATGAAACAAAGAAATAAAGAAAATAGTATTTAATATTTACAAAATACAAAGATAACGAAAAAAGTATCTAAATACAAAATAAATATTAAGAAAAGTATTTCAGATACAAGATGAAAATACGTATTTTGTATCTTGTATCTGTATTTCAAATACTTGTGATCAAATAGGGTGTTTCAAAAAGAATATACGTATTTCGAATGCATATATTTATTAAACTGTAAGACATACGAATATGAAACTTTACACACATATTTACGAACCTCTTAAGTTCAGATTACAGATGTTCAATATGTCCTCTATCAGCCACACGAACAATACCACATCGATACTCAACTTCCTCCCATACTCGGGCAAGCATGTTCTTCGTCACTGATGTTACGGCAGTACGGATCCGGTTCTTCAAGTCCTCAAGGTTCTGTGGGAGTGGTGGTACATAAACGTTGCCTTTAATGAAACCCTACAGGAAGAAGTCACAGGGTGTCAAATCCGGTGACCGTGGAGCCCAGCTGATGCATGCTAAGTCGCCAGCTCCTTGACGACCAATCCAACGGTTCGGTAGAGTTTCATTCAGATATTCACGCACTTGCCGACTCCAGTGAGTGGGTGCTCCGTCTTTTTTAAAAATGAAGTTGTCTTCGTGCAGCCTCGGAAACAAGTAGTTTTTTAACATAGCGAGATATTGCTGACCGTTAACCGTGTTTCCATCAAAGAAGAATGGGCCGTAAACAGATGATCGGGATATCGCACAAAACACATTGACTTTAGGCGAATATCGTACATGTTCAATGACTGCATGTGGGTTCTGTAGACCCCACATTCGAACATTGTGTTTGCTTACCTGACCACTAACATGGAAAGTCGCTTCATCACTGAAAACGATGCGTTGTGCGAAAGTGTTATCATTGTCAATAGCATCATTAATCTCGTTACAAAATGCCACACGTTTCCGTTTATCATCAGGACGCAGAGCTTGTAACAACTGTAACTTGTACGGCTTCATAACCAACCGACGTCTCAAAACACGTCAAATTGTTGTTGTAGGTGGTTGTAACTCCCGACTGGCACGACGAGTTGATTTTGAAGGACTACGTTGGAAAGCAGTTTGAATTCGTGCAACATGTGCCTCAGAAACACGGGGGCGGCCAGGACTCTTTCCTTTACATACACATCCAGTATCTACAAAATGTCGATACCGTCTACGAATGTTCCACCCATTCGGAGGATGCATTTGGTACCTCAACCTGAAACGTCTTTGCACTGTAATCACGGAATTGCACTTCGCAAACTCGATAACACAAAATGATTTCTGCTGTGGAGTAGCCATTTTAAACATATGACGGTTACCAAGAATAACACAAGACGACTGACATCTAGCGGCTATTAAATAAACTAGACTATGTATTCGTTTCTCCAATAGCCGAGCCGGGGCGCAGCGGTCGATAGTTTGGACAAAAGAATACTTTGTAATACGTATATTCTTTTTGAAACACCCTATAAGTTACACCTCTCTATGTAAGTTTACTGATATGTCACACAACATCGAATTATTTACTAATGCTGTCCATATCTTTTGTTTGCAATTTCATCCGAAAAAGAGATCAGTTTGTACGGAGGAAACTCCAGTATATACTTTGCTCGTTCGGAAGAAATGTCTATTTGAATGAAATGTTTCAGCATTCACCGGGAGCCTGTGCAGCCATTTGCACAGGTGCGCGCGGCTCTTAAGTCATCCCGGAGCCAACCATCGCGTCCCTTCTCGTTATGAGGCAGCAGGGGTTCATTACGGGGAGGGTATCGATAACCTGGCTCGACAGTCTATCCCGGGCGTGTTATGGCCCCGTGTTAATGTCCCCATCGCATATTGGGCGCTACGGAATCAATAGTCCCTAATAACACTACAACGCCGCCGTGTCCTAGATACTGACATAGAAGCGACTCCACCACTGACTATCTCTCCGCAGACAAACACATGTAGTTACGTCAACTGTTTCACCAAAGTAAACAGTTAGCCAAGTTTAAA
Organism: Vandiemenella viatica; assembly: GCA_031002005.1. NCBI lineage: Eukaryota > Metazoa > Arthropoda > Insecta > Orthoptera > Morabidae > Vandiemenella > Vandiemenella viatica. The sequence goes on from CM061914.1 coordinate 87,744,938, forward strand.
AATAACGAAATTTAATAGTTTATAATTTAAAATTTTGTCTAGACAGTATCGGATTCAACTCATGTAAAATATTAATTCAATTTCTGACTTATTTTCTTTTATACAAACTATGATTTTTTAAGAAATCCCCAGTTAAATACGCGAATATTTTGTTGAGTGTTGTGAAGTAGGTGTATTATAAGATCTATGTAAATCTATGTACAATTTTTGATATGTGGTACCATAAGTGGAGTAATTTATTAAGTTGACCTAATAATAAACACTGACGTTGCCATAGTCACTCAACTGTGTGGGGAGGCAGCAGGAAGTCACGTAGATGCGTGATCAGCTGGATCGGTGGCCTGCCTCCGCTCGCTAGCGAGGAGGGATTCTCGACCACGGAGTAGTCGGTAGCAAATGATCAGTCATTGTAGCAGGCGACGCAGTCGTGTGATGTGATCCACCAGACTATTTAGATTTCTGGGTCACTGTATCTAACAGTTTATTGCCGCCCAGTGTATTTGTGATGAATAAATATATATATATATAAAGATGAATGTATGTTTGTTTGTTCTTCATACAAATCCACAGTTTTCATCCGATCTCGATAAAAGTTTGCACATTTAACCTTTGAAACAAGAATAAAAATACTGTCTACATTTGATTGAAGAATTATCTGTATAAATAATACATGTTGTCTTATAAAATTTCGAACAATTACTGAACGGCGATAGACAGACGCATTGGATGTCTAGGTCTCTGTACTGCATTTTGATACAGCGGTCAGGTAGCTCAATGGTTAAAGCCTTGTTTACTGATGTTTGGATCGTGGTCTTCGGTTCAAATCTCCTTGGAGGCAAATATTTTTAAAATTTGTTTTTGGTCGTAAGAGACACTCCTGGTCCGTCGGTTATTCGGATTGAATGTTAAACTGTACATATCACAAATTTAGGGTTGCAATGCGAGGCAAATCGTAGGTAGTCTTGCAATGCTGCAGTTGTATACTTTTTATGTTATATTGATCCCTCAGGGGTGATTCGCAGTCAGTGGGTGTGTGATCTGCAGTAATAATACTATAAATCCGGAGGTAAGTCTCTGTCTTTTTGTTTCGTTTTGACTACTAAATGCCTAAACCGTTATTGACGGATTTTGACAAGAAAATCTGTAGGGAGGGCAAAGGAAATGTTTTATTTCGGTATGATTAACAGTTGTAGTCATGAAATTTTAAGTACTTATCGAATGGTGGCAGAGTGACGAATCTGTGTGCCAGTCTGTAATGTTACGTCGGTTGCTCAAGGTTTGCTTCTCGCGCATTATGTTAGTGTATAATTTGTTAATAAATTTTGTTTAGAGAAAAAACGAATTATTTAGTATAGATGTAGATTTTTTCTGTCCTATTGCTATGTGTCTGCTTAAATGTTTCTGGCACCAGTTTATTTTGCCTTCTTTTTTGACGTTCCTTGCGGGCGTAAACTGGCCGAAGTTGTAACTCTAGCAGAGCATGATCAGCTTAAGTTATTAGAACCCAAGAATCGGATGCTCATCCTGAAGAAAGAAGAAAAGACCAAGCTGAAATAAAGCTGCCCTTAGTTAACACACTTCCCACATCCCCTAACCTTCGTTTGTTTTTCTGTTTTTAAATATATTGACAGGTTCGACGGTAGAATGATATAGTGATGGCTTTCCTGTCATATTATGCCTATTCGGTGTTGTTTGGGACCAATCCTTTGTTACCAACAACTTTCTATATCCAATTCTGGCAAAGAAATTCTTAATCCACGCGTACGAAGTCGCGGGTATCAGCTAGTATGTTATAAAGTGCTTGACTTAGTTAGTAAGAATTTCCATCAGTACCACACTATTAACTGGTACTATGTTGAAATTTATGTTCTACCTTCGTACGTGGTCGAATTACTGAATTTCTTTGACCTACAATGTACAAAATACCGAACGAAACGATGTTTAGTAACAAAAAATCTCATAGTGCTTTCACATAAAACTGTAAATTTGTAACGGAAAATTGTGTACGTATATCAACATTAATTCGAAGAAGTTCGTAATTGGTGGACATATATTATTACGATTTTCCTCCCAATCTCTTATTTGTTGGACCTATGTGAACCTTGATAACAACACCAAGGTTTAAATATACTCAAATGAGTGGGAATATTTCCAGGGCTATTCGTGCTTTTTAAATTCAACGCTCTAAATTTAGTGCTTGAATTAGATTTATGCACTTTTTCGTTGATAGAATTTGTTTGGAAGCATGTTCTCTTCTGACAGTGAATGTATCAACCCACTTATGGGACAATATACTCCACTTAGATAATAGTTCGATTTCAACCAATGCCGTTATCATCGATAGTCTTTAATATTTTGTTTTCATTACAAATTGAAAAAACTTACAAATGATGACATAGCCACCACAATATGCTCACCACCTCATGCCAGAAGCACAATATACTCCATTTTCTCTTTCTTTTATTCTTTTAAGCACACTGATCATCCACATGTCACCCCAGCAAGTAAGAGATATGCAATCGACAGTCGTCCATTTTTCTTACAAGTTTTCTTAAAATTATAACATTAAAATATGTTGTGCTGTCGGGTGAGAGGGGTCTAGTGACCGCCTGGCTGTCCTGTCTCTAGAGAGTTAATGCGTGCGACTTAGGCCATTGACCTGATCACTGGCGGGTCTGGCTGAGCCAATAGTAGCAGATATACTGCCGGCGGGATAAAGTTAACCAGTGACTAGGCAGAGGAGGGCAGAGTTCTTGCTTGGAGGTTGAAAGGAAGCTGGGCAGGAAGCATGTTGTGAATGGTGTTATGGAAAGAGCTAGCGTTGGAAAATACGTTACTGGCTGGGTCGTAAAGATGTTGGTTGTGAGAGTTTCTGATAAACATATCTGGAAGCAATAATGCTTTCAGTTATTGGAGCTATGTAATGTGTTTATTTGATATTGAAAGAACTCAACAGACATAAAACTGTACTGTCTACCACAGGAGAATTCAAATCTATACGCTGAATAGCACTCAGCTCAGCTGAAGAAACAGAGTTGGAGACGAATCGACGACCTTTGTAAGCAACTGAATTCCCATCATTCTTCTTTTGGTCAACGTAGAGCACGTGTGTGTGAGTATGTGACTGAGTAACTAGGTAGTGAGTGTGTATGCGTATTTGTGTGTGTGTGTTTGTATGTGTGTTTATTTCTGTGTGCTTGTGTTTGTATCTGTGTGTGTGTTTGTTTATGTGTGAGTTTGTTTGTGTGTTTTTTTGTTTGTTTGTGTGTGTTTGTTTGTTTGTGTGTGTTTTTTGTTTGTGTGTGTGTTTGTTTGTGTGTGTGTTTGTGCGTGTGTTTTTGTGTGTGTTTGTCTCTGTGTGTGTGTGTCTGTGAGTATGTGTCTGTGTGTGTTTGTGTGTTTGTGAATGAGTGTGTGTGTTAGTGTGTATGTATTAGGATGTGTGTGTGTGTGTGTGTGTGTGTGTGTGTGTGTGAGAAAGAGAATGATTGTTTGTATGGTGAGAGAATTAATGTGTGGATTTGAGAATCAGAGACAGAGATAATGTGTATGTATGTATGTGTGAGAATGTGTGTGTGTGTGTGTGTGTGTGTGTGTATGTGTGTGTCTATTTGTCTGTATCTGTCTGTGTGTGTGGGTGTGTGTGTGTGTGTGGGTGAAGGTCAATGAATGGTAATAGTGTGTATGGTGAGTGTATGTGTGAGTGTGTGTATGCTTCTGATCATATATTTTCGAGAATGTACCCGGATCGACTTCCACAGCAGCGTGAGAACATGGCACTAGCGACTGTACTGCGGTGTGTCGGTGTTATAGCGCCTTCCGTTGGCCGGTTGCAGGGCGGCAGCATGCAAGTGGCGGCGGGGCGGCCCACATGCAGCAGCAGCAGCAGCAGGGGTCTGGTCGGCAGACGCAGTGTCCGGGCGGCACCTTCCGCGTCACTCTCTCCATGAAGAAGGAACCCGACGGAGGGCCCGTCTTCTGCAAGATGGAGCAGACGCAGCGCTTCAAGCAGCTCAAGACCGTCAAACTGCACACAGACACCGTCTACCGCATCGACGTCAGCTTCAAGCCACCGCGCGCCCTCCAGTGAGTACACAAGCTATTATCTTCTACCTGTCGTCATCCGCTGGACATACAATTTTCAGCACGAACTTCAGAATAGAGGCAGTCTTATCACGAAATAACCGGTATTAGCTGACATTCATGGTTTTTACTGTGTAGCACGATGGCTAACAACGTCTTCTCCAAAGTCTGTTCCTATTTCAAGCGTTCCTAAAGGGCAGGGCCGGTAACCATCGAAATAAAATAATGTAATAATTCTGGTTCAATTTTACCAGCTTAGTCACAATCCGATGATAAACTAAAGTACATTAATGAAATCATGGTACATGGATTTCAAAACAGCTTAGGGGCTAGTTCAGTCACGTTCAGTCAGCATCGACTAGCTGCCCGAGGACCGCTCTCATATAGTGACGAAGAAGTGGAGTGGACATTAGCCCCTCCTTGGAGGTGGCTGTGGAGGCGCCACTTCTACCTGCTAGTGGCGCTCTCTGCACTGCCCGATGCACTCTTTGGCGGCGCTGCCATTTAAAACTCTGCAAATAAGAACAGTATAAAACATTGTTCATTTTTATATGGAGTTCGTCTGCGCTAGTAGTATTAGTTACTACAAATATATAATTTTTGATAATCGAATATAAGTCACTGCCAATTAATTTCCGAAATTTACGTGATTTACTGTTCGTTGGTTTTTGCAAGTATCACTTGGGTAACATTGATTGAACTATTACTACCAGTGCACCATTTGGGGCTCGCTTCTGCGGGGTAGATCTCAACCCGGTTAGTTATCAGTCGCAGGAATCCACTGCTAAACTTCAATATTCTAACAACTATACTTTGAACTCTGCCTAGCACTCTGATTGTTGTTCAACCTGTAACGCATACACAAGTCATTATTCTTTAGTAGCTACACAATGCTACAGTTCTCAGAAGATTAGATGTTGAGCCAACGTCTCTTCCGGGTAAATATTGTGCTTCACTTGTAACCCAATTTTTTAAATAGAGTGGAATACACTAGAGTACTAAAATCAGGTTGAATGACTATCCTGATTTAAATGCAGTTCTTCAAACTGTTATTTTGTACGTTTCACAGTACTTTGAAGTCAATTAGATGATGAAGGAATATACTGAGTGTAAACAGATTTTCTACTCATTCCGTAACTTCTAGTACTGTTTTAAATTTATGGGTCTTTCGAAATCACAACGGAATTATTGGAAGTTGAGAAAGAAGAAATTAGTAGAATAGTACGCCCATGCTTCAACAAGTTTTAACTAAATAATTTAATTCTCTTAGAACAACAGTGAACCGGTTTTTCGATTAATAAGATTTTTCTGTTGCCTGAATATGATTTGTGGAAGAGAATGTAAGATAATTTTGGTGCAAGCTATAATCCAGTTATGAGTCCTGTTTAACTGTCGCCATCTAAGGTAACTCTTAGTCTTGTTCGTTCGCTTACTCTATATACAAGAAGTTCCTGTTACATTTCTGTCTTTATTTTCCCAAACTTTTCATTAACAACTCAATCAACTTCGCCTATTGAAGAACGAAGGAAGCTTGTCTGTAGTTTTGGTACTTTCCTTCAGTTTATTAACCAAATAGCCTCTCTGTATTCCTACTGAATTGAGAAGCTCTTTATATGGGATTTAATTGGTTTTATTTCTATTGCCAATTAAAGTTTTAAATTTAAGTAATTTCATATCTGAAATTGAATTTTGATGAGTAGGGTGATTTATCTAGCCATTTATGTAAGCTAAACAAATCATAACGTATATTTATTCATAAGTTGGCATATAAAATGACCCTGGACGTGATGTATTTATTATTAATCCAATAAACAATCAAAATTAGTTCGCAAACAAACACCACCGTCCTACATTACTGGGTCGAGTCATTATATCACAAAACAAATAATCTAGAACACACAATAATTAGAATTGCCGAGTTTCTGGAGTAACAATTTTTTAATGGATTGTATAACGTTCATTGTTAACAAAGGTAATTTTTTTATACGAAGCAACTGTTAGCCTATCATTTTGCTAATAAATGGGCGCCAGTTACTCCAGAAAATTACTCATAAAAAATATAATTTAAACAACTACACACGACTTTGACCTCAGGGTCCATGGTTCGGTAGAACATGAGTATCTCATCAGACAAATTTATTTGTCCAGGACGTCTGTTAAGTAACGAAAGTATAGCAGATACACCGAAGAAAGAATGAACAGCAGTATTGTCTTTACCGTTACTAGAAGTCGCAGCAGGTCACACCCATCACTCGAAGATACATGGCTTGTATCGTCGGCCTACACACACCAGCTGTCCAACTCAAAAATGGTAAGTTCAACAAATAACTTCTGTGTTTAAAAGTCTTAAACTGTGCTGCGCTACTGGCTCATGGCACTGGAACCCGATGAGTCTCGAGGTGCAGCAGCGAATAATCTTCCCTCTTGGAGGCAACTTGCAAGTAATCTCGGTTCCATCAGTCAGGAAACGCCCTCCACATCCAGGAGACAACCAGAGATGGTCTTCATCCCCACTTTCTCGAGATGTCCCGACATGCGAACGAACATTTCTGAATGTTAGCAACATTTTCACAAAAAATTTATGCTATTGGAGGAACTCAAAGCAGCTGTCACACATCTCACTCCCTCCAGAATTTCTCTTGTCTATTATTTTGCAGACCATTAATGACATCACGTAACGCAGTCAGCTTTGTCTATTTCTTTTACTCTCTCTCGCACAAATACATTAATTTAGGCGGGCGACAGTGACATATAGAAAGAAGACTCGCGTTACGATGGTCTGCCTTGTTATTTCAGGTACTCTGTTCGGCGTTCTTGCCCAACAAACGAACATCTGCAGTCACTTGGGTGGGCAAGGATCTCCCTATAGTATCCCGCGGTGTCGGCTGGCTTCTAAGCGCAGCGAGGCATCGGCTGTCCCTCGCATCTATCTCCTGTCAGGCCTCTGCACTACTTTGAGAAACACGATCTTGGCCTTACAGGTGGCTTTCTAACAGATGCAGTAAATTTCATATTAAAATACACAACCGTCATACTACATTACCAATCATTTTGAAATTGACTTCGTTATGGCCGATTCCTCACTTCTTCTTCCTCAACAGGGTGGCCGACCATCCGCGCAGTTGAAGTGAGTTTGCACTTGCGCGTCATTTTCGCCCGCCCCGCTGACTGCTATCTCAGCCGGCTGAGGGTTTCGCGTTTACGCTCTCCGCGAGCATGCACGAGTCGCCGCGACACAGCACGAACACGAGAGAGTAAGCGGTGCGCTCGCGTAGTCTCGCCTCGCGTTGTTGCTCGCGAGTGCCGCTCGCCTCGGTGGCGGTTTTTTGGCACGAGTCCAACAATGAAAGCGAAACTCGAAAGATCAGAATCTTTATGCTTAACATTACCTACGACTGAGCAAAGAAATCGCAGTTAGTGAAATTTTCACGCACAGACAGAAAGGATGAACCGACATAGTTCCTGCTTGAGATTAATAAAAAAACAGGAGCTTCTTTTCTTCATCTCGTTGTATTAATAAGCCACTGTGGATGAAGTTTGGCGTTTAAACATTGAGAGGGCAGTGGGGTGTGGCCTCCTCTAAGACAATACGAGAGCAATTTTCCTGCAGCGCGGGAGGAGCCCGGCAAGAAGTGTGTGCATTGTTCTGGGCGCGCCCATTGTTATTTCATGGGCCGGGAGGAACAGCTCAACATTCCCATCAGGCAGAAAAGCCACACACAGGTGAACTGCTGAACAACCTCCTGCTTCCACCACCAGGGATTTATGCTGAGGAATCTGTGTGCGTAGTGGTCGCTTTATATGACATACAAATAATATCTAGAAGTTTGCCTAAGCGTCTTAAGACACTGTGGTAATGGACTAAATAGCGTCATGCAAAATTAATTGTTTGGTAAATATCAAATTTATATCTGGATTTATAATGAAAGATAGGCTTTCAATTAATAAGGAGTGAGGTAGAATTTATTTTACCCCGAATACAAAAACTTTCATTTAACTCTTTCTATGCTTCAACAAAAATGAATATCTTTACGTTTGTATGTTTTTTAGACGAGTCCACAGTTTTAATCAGATGTCGATTAAAACATTGCACATGTATAGGATAGAAAAGTGGCTATACTTGGTTTACAATAACCCAACCCGCGACCTCAATTTAGGAAAATTTACACGTGCAACGTTTCAGTGTTTTTTTTACAAATATCTGGAAAACCGTAGGGAAATCGGCCAAAATGGACAGTGATATTCTAAAAATTCACAAAATACCTTTGGACCAGTCCCGGTCGGACGATTGGTGACCATGAAATTCAAACTTGAAAATTTAAATTTGTTTCATTGTTGATGTGGCTGCATACGACCCCACAGTTATTATCCGATCACGGTGAAACTTTGCACACGTATGCTTTAAGACATAGATAAAAAGAAGCGACATAAGGTTTACAAAAACCCATCTCCTTTCCCTTCGCCTCCTAAAAGGATCGTTACACGTACAACGGTTCCGTTTTTTTGCAAATATCTCTAAAACCGTAGGGAAATTGTCGGAAATGGATGGTGGTATTCCGAAAATTTCCTGTTTATTGGTATTAGACCGATTTCGGTAGGACAATTAGTGACCGAGAAATTCGAATAAGAAATTTAAAAATTGTTTTAAAGCCACACAAATTGATAGTTTTTATTAACATTAACTAAACTTTGTACATGTATACTTGAAAACAAAGAGAAAAGCATTGTCTACATCTGGTTTACAAAAACAAAATCCTCTCCCCCTATACCCCTTGAGCAAAATTTACACGTGAATTTATTCACCCTTTTGTAAATGTTCTTTATACAAACCCCCAGCTTTTAGTCGATCTCGGAGGAACAAGATCATGTATGCTATAAAATAAGAGAAAAAATTACGTTTGCACTCATTTCACAGAGTATGTTAACAAAAGTCCTGTCAAACAGGATAGAAATTTCATATCAAGCCTCCAAGCAACGCCTGGTACTCTACTAATTGTAAATAAATTTAATATCTTGGAAAACAAATTTAACTTCTGATATAATCAACGAGAGTTTCTTACCTAATTTCTTTTACCTCAGGGAACCATTTCATTGAGCGTCCTAGAGAACCGTCATATATAACGTTTCTGAAAGATATTTTTTTTTCTTTTTTTGTGAAGAGAAATCTTTCTCTCTTCATACTTAAGAAGGTAGGTAAAGTTATCAGGTTTCAAAAAAATGCTTTTTTTCTTTCGATTCACAAAAATAGTTATTACTTTTGTCTTCATGTTGGCGAAAAATTATTTAAATAGTGTGGGAATTATGCGTGACTAAGCAAAGTCCTGCACGATTGATAATCACTTAAATCTTAATGCACTTGAAGATATTCAAAATGTTTAACCATAAAAATCTCAAAACAGCAATTCAAAAATTGATTTTAAAGACAACTTTTTTGCACATGCATAGATCTTTTTAAAATTTGCAGGACATGTTCTACATATCAATTACTACAGCCCCTATCATTACTGTTTATGCAGCTATTCACAAATGGAAAATATGCCTATATGTTTAAACAAAAAGAAACAGGAATTTTTATATCTTTAATTTTTTTACTAACAACAAATATAAATTTAAATTTTTTATATTATTGGTTTAACTACTTGCCTGGATATTAGTTTACAAGATTAAAATACGATTTCTGCCAAATTTCAAATATTATGCTTTCTGTCATTAAGAACCTTAATGACGACATATTTTTAACTGTCAGTTTGAATGGTACATTAACATATTGTTAAATAATATTTTTATTTTAAAAATTAATTTTTATATATAACTATAACAGTTCCATGGGGCTACGAAATTTTAACCCTCAACTTTAAATAGATTTGGAGAAAATGAAATTTCAATTTCGACAAATATGTGTATGTGTTAGCTGTACCTACCTCCTTAAATAGAATTGATAAATGAGGTTTCATTTTATAGATTAAGCTCTCCGCTTTGGTAACATCATTAATTAAGAAAGGAACTTTTTGAAATTCAACCCGTAAATGAGAAAACTATGAACAATCTAGGCTACCAGTATGAGATAGTGCAAAGCAAGCTACTAGGCTTCACTGGCATCCATAAGAAGTGATCGCATGTCACTAGATAGCAGCACCACTTATCACAGAGATACTGGTAAACTGTGTTTGTTTTCTATAGTTAACATCGCTTCGAATTTTGTTTAAACGAAAACATTCATGATTTTTAATTGTTTCGTAAGACGTTGTACCTATTTCTATTAATAAATAAACAATTGTTACAAATAAGTCGGTTCTCCTTACATCCTGCTACAACCCATCAACCACGCTATTCATAGTATATGATTGCTGAAATTTTCGCATGGGACATCTAGTATTTTCTTAATATTCGTCATGACAGCAGGTGTGCTGTTAATTTTCGGTACTCCGGGCTATTGAATGTCGTCGTACCGACTCGAGCCGACAGCTAGTGGGAACAGGGCAGATTGCGTGCTGCTCCACTTCTGTGGTGATTAATGCACCTAACGCTGTGCAGTCTTCTTGTCTCACATAAGGCAATATGTTGCATCTTGAGCCGCAAATAAGGTTCTGCCCGAGTACAAACAACTCGTTCACCTAAGAATACCTGTCACGGTCCTCAACCAAACAAGTTCCTAACTCGCCACTGTCATATAATTACCACCAGAAGCTTCTAGAGATCTGCTGGCTCAAGGTGTATGACTGGAAACCGAAAGGTCTCCTGTTCGAATCCCTGTCTCGGCGAGGATTTTTCATAGGCTCTTAGCCCGACATTCACCCATGGCACAGCTTACTGTGTAATGTGAACTACGCCAGAACGCTTCCATGGTCGGATACCACGTTATGCTGTAGGTCTCCAATACCCAGTAGGTTTCCCGGGTTAAGTTAATGTAGGCTACGACAGGGGCGGAATGAGCAGCCAGTAGAAACCCTGTCACCAGGTCAGTACGACCACACCGAATTATTATTACACCAGAAGCTTGGTCTGAAGGATCAGTTCAGTGAGACAGATCTATTTCCTTCCCTAGAACACAGTATACGTATTATTTCTACACGATGTTTTTTGGTGACTAGTTACTTTATCTTCGTTCATACCGAATCGAAGTTGATGAATAAGGTATCATTTTAAATATTAAGGTCTCCACTTTGATAAAAAATAATAAATAAAGAAATAATTTTTTCGAAATTCGACCCTTGAGGGGTAAAAGTATCATCATTTCCTGAAATGATTTTTTTTGCAAGAAGCCATTTATATCCCTTCATACCCAAACAAAATCGATAAATGAGATATCATTTTAAAAATAAATGTTTTTACTTTGGTAAGATCATGAATTAAGAAAGGAATTTATCGGAATTCAATCCGTAAAGGGAAAAAGTATTAACTATCAAGGTCACGCGTATGAGACAGTTCAGAGCCAAGCAGCTAGGCTTCGCTGCCCTCGATAAGGATTGATCGCATTACCGCTAGGAAGCAGCATCACTTATCACAAATATATAAAAAATGCGTGTGTGTTTTCTACAGTAACGAGCTAATCAGACTATTATTATTTTGTTAAGCAAATGTTTTTTTTCTGCTGAAAAATTCTTATGTAAACATTACCACTAGATATCACACAGATATGGATGCACTGTTTGTGTTTCGTTTAGCATTGTTGTATTCCGAATCGGTATTCATCGTATTTCAATCGCGGAATTTTCACACGGATTATCTATTACATAGGAAATCTGTAAACACTGGTTCGCTTGGCAGAGATTATGAGCCGAACAGAATTTTATAGCTAACTCCATTACGGGTAATGGATCGACGTGCCGTGCATCGGACTCCATTCCTCTTCTTCAACAAACATTTGGAGGAACGTTTCGTTCCATTCCACGAAACAAAGCGACGGCACTGATTACTCTAATCCTCTCAGCCAGCGCTTCCCAGTTGACATAGGATAAACAGCATTAAACATTAATGAGGTGCCACGTCCTACAAACCCAGACGCTACGTCTAGCAGGTGGATCTAGACGAATTGTTAATTCACAACGAGCATCGCAAATGCGCGTACGTACCAGCTTTCTTGATTACAATTTTAACGCGGTTGTCTCTCTAAATGTAAAAAAACATGTCGATCTATCACAGTGCCTTATTGACTTTCCCACATGATTTTTTTGAGTTTGCCTTAATCTGCAGAAGATTTCTTCATAGTGGCAATGAGTATATTTGCACACAGTTGTTATAGCTTTTTTGTGATTTTCATCGTCTATGTTAGGATTCATTTGTACAAAAATAACAGAGCCTAACTACATAATACGAGTTGATCAGCATACTCGTTCGCAGATAAGTTATTATAGAAATCTATATATTAATACGCTAAGCGGATTCCTTTATAAGAATATTGCGCAAACGGAGGAGTGTGAGATTTGGCATGGTTAAAGTTTACATCAAGAAGAAGTGCAGAAAGCTCTTATCTATATATTAATACACTAAGCAAAAGCTTCGGATCCCTTTTTAAAAATATTGCGCAAAAGGAGGAGTGAGAGATTTGGCACAGTTAAAGTTAATATGGAGAAGAAGTGCAGAAAGCTAAAATCTATGTATAATATGTGTTACAAATACATTAAATTAAATAAAACATTCCTTGTTTACATTTAAATTATTTTTAGTAGAAACGAACCTTATTATAAGCATAGTTAAGACATGTTACAAATAGATTATTAAAATAAAAAATTAATTCGCGAACGTGTGTGTCCGTGAAATAGGATCGGAGCCAACGTTCTGACGTGTATTCCTAGCATGAGATACTCTGTGATCATTGGTGAAACGAAAGACTCGCATAAAGTAGAGATTAATCTTTGCAGTTATTGAAGGAAGACTTCGAAAAGCAATGTAGCTATTCCGCCAGATACTATATGTGTTTTTTTATTATTAAAAATGTTAAGGATCTTTTGATTTTTGAATTTCAGTAATTTCATCATGATTTTTTTTTTTCATTCAGAAATTTGCACCTACTTCCATTATGCCTCGATATAGAACATTGATAGGTCGGAAAGAGAGAGAGAGAGAGAAACAAAAAAGAAGGAATACTTATTTGCGTGAAATTCAAAATGATAATAGACCAAATTTAAATAGCGAACACACAAAATGAAGACATTATTTTGATGGATACATTTAAATGCGCACTAAATGTCAAACCACGAAATTTTTATATTTTCGAATTTACAATGCAGGTTTCTCAATGCAAAACATTTCGCATCAGAAGTCACTTCAGGTGAAAGGACTGCGTTTACTTCATGTTGTCATAAAGATATAGCAGTTTTCCGGCCTTAACTCAAAATGAATATTTTAAATCATGGACTAAATTCAAATGAACCTTCGATAAATACATTTCATCATTTGCTATGGTTAGTTCAGAAACTAAAATGTAGGATACAGTCATGCGTGGAGTGTATCGTTTTAATTTTATAGGTATTGCAGGGAATTAAGACAAACAACACAAATTAATAACGGATTGGTACACGCTCGCAGCCAATGACGTCAATGTATACAGTATATATGTATATAATATATCTATCCTCGCAGCAAACGCAGTAGAACAAATTCAAATAATGATTATTACTCTTTCATGAAAGAAACTAAATAACGTAATGAATTACGGTTGAATTTCGACCCCTAGGCGATCACTAGTTATTATTAAAAAGTGTTGGTAGAAACACATACTGAAAATCGTTAAACGCTTTGGTTCCGATTTAAGTTGCTGTCTATATAATTAATCAAGAACTGTTCTATAACTAAACTTTTTAAAGGGACCGACGTTACGGCGTATAGTTTTGGGACGAAATGTGTTCAATACTCCTTTCCGCCATATAATTTTACTCAACATACGAGCTACACTGGTTGAAGCAAGCAGTTCCCTAGTGCCATCACTTAAATAAGGCTTTTGGGACTTCTGTGAATTACGCAGCATCAAGAGGCCGCTGAACGTGCATGTTTCATAATCATTAACTTTCTGCAGAGAGTCTCCATGAATAAATTAGGCTTCTCTCTCTTATTTACTAGGATCCAACCTGAATGCCGGAGCTCTTCGGGTCCTTCCTGAAATACCGTTTAATTGAAGAGCGCTTATGAACGCGGGGCTGGCGCGAATAGAAAGAGAGATACCAAGAAGCTAGTGCGGTAAGCAAACCTACGGAATGCAAACTATCCATTAATTAAGTGCAGACTGCTTGCCTGGAATTTCAGGGATACACCACACACTCACACGAGGTTAACTTAGCGAAACAATTATCGAACATATAGAAGTATAATGTTCGCAAAGAGCCTACGGTTTCATGAGCAGAGTAGTCTGATAATATCATATTCCAGCACTACAAGTCCCTCCTAGATCAATTTAAATCTCGTCAGAATGGTCTGTTTATTAAAACTCCAAAATAATTTCCAGAACTACCAGAATTAAATACGAGCGTGGTTGGAAAGTCCGCGGACTACAGATGGCAGTATTTGTTATTCTTCGTTGTAATTAAAATTAAATCATGTTTGTATGTAGTGTTCTTGAATATCTTGTTTCCTACCTTAGCGGTAGCAGCGACTGAGCCAGAAAAAAATCCCATCTAAATTATTAACCGTTTGCTAGTTGTTAATTATTTGATTATCAATTAGGCACAGTATTGAGGTTTGGAATTATTAAAAAATATTACAGAATAAACAAAGAGAGGAAGGATTCAATAAAATATGAAGTAGAGGTAGTTGCAGTTGGGCGGTCACTCAGTAAAGTAGCGTGTTATAGCTTTACATTTTATCTTTAGTGCTGTGTGGATTTAGTTAGTTTTATCTTTGAGTGTTTACTTTTGTAGAAAGTAGAGGTTAGTTGCAGTTGGACGGTCACTCAGTAAAGTAGCGTGTTATAGCTTTACATTTTATCTTTAGTGGTGTGTGGATTTAGTTAGTTTTATCTTTGAGTGTTTACTTTTGTAGAAAGTAGAGGTAGTTGCAGTTGGGCGGTCACTCAGTAAAGTAGCGTGTTATAGCTTTACATTTTATCTTTAGTGGTGTGTGGATTTAGTTAGTTTTATCTTTGAGTGTTTAATTTTGTAGAAAGTAGAGGTTAGTTGCAGTTGGACGGTCACTCAGTAAAGTAGCGTGTTATAGCTTTACATTTTATCTTTAGTGGTGTGTGGATTTAGTTAGTTTTATCTTTGAGTGTTTACTTTTGTAGAAAGTAGAGGTTAGTTGCAGTTGGACGGTCACTCAGTAAAGTAGCGTGTTATAGCTTTACATTTTATCTTTAGTGGTGTGTGGATTTAGTTAGTTTTATCTTTGAGTGTTTACTTTTGTAGAAAGTAGAGGTAGTTGCAGTTGGGCGGTCACTCAGTAAAGTAGCGTGTTATAGCTTTACATTTTATCTTTAGTGGTGTGTGGATTTAGTTAGTTTTATCTTTGAGTGTTTACTTTTGTAGAAAGTAGAGGTAGTTGCAGTTGGACGGTCACTCAGTAAAGTAGCGTGTTATAGCTTTACATTTTATCTTTAGTGCTGTGTGGATTTAGTTAGTTTTATCTTTGAGTGTTTACTTTTGTAGAAAGTAGAGGTTAGTTGCAGTTGGACGGTCACTCAGTAAAGTAGCGTGTTATAGATTTACATTTTATCTTTAGTGGTGTGTGGATTTAGTTAGTTTTATCTTTAAGTGTTTACTTTTGTAGAAAGTAGAGGTAGTTGCAGTTGGGCGGTCACTCAGTAAAGTAGCGTGTTATAGCTTTACATTTTATCTTTAGTGGTGTGTGGATTTAGTTAGTTTTATCTTTGAGTGTTTACTTTTGTAGAAAGTAGAGGTTAGTTGCAGTTGGACGGTCACTCAGTAAAGTAGCGTGTTATAGCTTTACATTTTATCTTTAGTGGTGTGTGGATTTAGTTAGTTTTATCTTTGAGTGTTTACTTTTGTAGAAAGTAGAGGTAGTTGCAGTTGGGCGGTCACTCAGTAAAGTAGCGTGTTTTAGCTTGACATTTTATGTTTAGTGGTGTGTGAATCTGCTTAATCTCTGATTGTTTATTTTTTGTAAGAAGTACATGTTATTTGGCAGTTTAAGGTCTTTTCCTCAGTAGCTTATCTTTGTGTTACATTTTATCTCTAGTGGGGTGTAGATTTGATTATTGTTCTTACTGAGTCTTTGCAGTTTATCCAACGTACAGATTAGTTCGAGTTTCTGTTCATTTTTCTTTTTTTTTCGATTTTAAAAAGCAGTATGTCTAGGGACTGTGATTGCTGTGTGCAGACGCGAGCTGAGGTGGCTGATCTGCGCGCTCAGCTTGCTGCTGTGTTAGCGAAAGTTACACAGCTGGAAGCTGCCGTAGAAGGTTGCAGCAGATGCGATATTGGTGAACTCGGTGTAGCCACGCCGCTCACTGATTCACCTATGTCGAGCATTGTACCTGCATCCCAGGCTGAAAAGTTGGAGGCCGTGCCTAGGTCACCTGACGGTGACTGGCATATGGCTACCAGACTTCGAAGCCGCACACGGGGGCAGTCGAACAGGCTTAAAGGCCAAGACGGTGAACTTGTTCGACTGTCCAACCGGTATGACGTATTGTCGGAGGCTGATTCAGTCCCGCAATTGTCATCCTGCGAGCTGACGGCCCCCCAGCCCGCTAGGTCTGGGCGATCGCAGAAGGGTATTCTGGTAGTTGGGAGCTCTAATGTTAGGCGGTTTATAGAGCCCCTTAGGGAAATGGCGGATTACTCGGGGAAGAAATCCAACGTCCATTCGGTGTGTATTCCGGGTGGTCTGATCCGAGATGTGGAGCAGGCCATCCCGGATGCCATTGAACGGACAGGGTGTAGCCAACTGCAGATTGTGGCTCACGTCGGCACCAACGATGCTTGTCGCCTTGGGTCGGAGGTTATCCTCTCTTCCTTCCGGCGGCTGGCTGAAAGGGTGAACTCTGTGGCAAGTGGCCGCAAGATTTCGGCGAAGCTAACCATCTGTAGCATCGTAGACAGAGTTGATTGTGGACCTCTGGTTCAGAGCCGTATTGAGGGGCTGAACCAGAGACTACGACGTTTCTGTGATGATATTGGCTGCAGATTTCTCGATCTCCGTCATAGGGTTGAGTCGTGTAGGGTTCCCTTGAATAGGTCAGGTGTGCACTACACACGTGAATCGGCTATACGGGTGGCAGGGGCCGTGTGGAATGCACTGGGTGGTTTTTTAGGCTGAGGGAGGAAGACCCGAAACATGAAATACAGTTGCGGGCAACCCAATCAGATACAACACCGGAATGTAGGAGGAACGTAAAACAGTCACAACAGTTAAAAGTACTCGTAATTAACTGTAGAAGCGTTTGTAACAAACAACCAGAACTTGAAAGCATTATTTGTAGCACAGAAGCGGATATCATTATCGGTACAGAAAGTTGGCTAAAACCGGAAATAAGTTCCGCCGAAACTTTTAAAGACAGCATGAACGTTTTTCGTAAAGACAGATTACATTCTCATGGAGGTGGGGTATTTATAGCTGTGAGTAAATTCCTCCCATGTAATGAAATAGAAGTCGATACTATCTGTGAAATTATATGGATTAAACTCAATGTTGCTGGGTCAAAACTCGTCATAGGCGCCTTCTACCGTCCACCCGATTCTGACATAGCTATCGCCGAGGAATTAAGAAGTAATGTTAACAGTATAGCTAGCCGTTTTCAGGATCATGCTATGATTCTGGGAGGCGACTTCAATCTGCCTTATATCGACTGGCGAAATTATGTTCACATTACTGGTAGCAGGGATAAGGCAGCTTCTGAAGTAATTCTCGATTTATTCTCCGATAATCATCTCGAGCAGCTAGTGAATGAACCTACGCGGTGTCATAACGGTAGCGAAAACATTTTAGATTTGCTAGTTACTAACAGGCCAGAATTATTCACCGACATTTCAACGACCACTGGAATAAGCGATCACAAAGCGGTAATTGCGACTATCAAATTAATGACCAAGCGAAAAAGGGGAAATGGACGGATTGTATACAGATTCAGTAAGGCCTCAAAGGAGTGTTTTAGAACCTACCTGAGGAATAATTACCATAACTTTAAGTTAACAAAGGACACCGTTGAAGAGATGTGGCATCGATTTATACATATAATCAAGGAAGGTATGGAAGTACATATACCGAAGCGGAAAATAAATGGGGAGAATGATCCACCGTGGTACACATGCGAAGTCAAAAGATTACTCAAAAAACAAAGAAGGATACACGCACGCTACAGAAGGAAGAGGTCTCGCAGCGATTTAGAAACCTTGGCTGAGTTAAGACTACGTGTGAAGAATGTGATGCGTGAGGCCTTCAACGATTTTCATTCAAACACTCTCTCTAAGAGTCTCGCAGAAAACCCAAAGAAATTTTGGTCGTATGTTCGTAAAGTCAGTTGTACCAACAGCAATATTCCAGCACTAGTTCGCGAAGGGTCCGAGGTTATTGAAAGCCGCGATAAAGCTAATGTACTAAATACTGTATTCAAAAATTCATTTACTGACGAAAATAAGGATAGCATTCCCGTTTTCCCACGTCGTGTCGAGTTGGAGATGGAATCATTACGAATAGATACTGCAGGTATCATAAAGCAATTAGAGCTCCTAAAGTGGGGAAAAGCACCTGGCCCGGATGGTATTCCAGTAAGAGTATTTTCAGAGTATGCGGCGGAAATCGGGCCATTTCTGTCTGATATATTCAGTAAATCCCTAGAAGAGCGAAAAGTACCTTCAGACTGGAAAATAGCGCAAGTAACTCCGATTTTCAAGAAAGGTGATCGCAGCGATCCTGGAAACTATCGTCCCATATCTATAACATCTGTTTGTAGTAGAGTTATGGAGCATATTATATGCTCGAACATTATGAATTTCCTAGATGAAAATAATTTGCTTACAACAAATCAACACGGATTTCGGAAGAAAAGATCATGTGAAACACAGCTGGCCCTATTTACACACGATGTAATGAAAGTTATTGATGCAGGTTCACAAGTAGATGCAATTTTTTTAGATTTTCAGAAAGCCTTTGACTCTGTGCCACACAACCGCCTTTTAGCGAAACTACGAGCGTACGGTATATCGGATCAGCTTTGCGAATGGATAAAGGATTTTCTAACTGGTCGATCGCAGTATGTCGTTGTTGAAGGAGAAAGTTCTTCTAATCTAGATGTCACATCGGGTGTACCTCAAGGAAGTGTAATAGGACCACTTCTTTTTTTAATTTTTATAAACGATCTCGGAGACAAAGTGAAAAGCCTTTTTAGATTGTTTGCTGATGATGCGGTTATTTATAGGGAAGTAAGGAATTTGGCCGATTGTTTAGCAATTCAGCGTGATCTGGATGTTATTTTGGCATGGTGCGCTGAGTGGCAACTCACACTAAATTGTAAAAAGTGTAAGACAATGAGCATAACTAACAAAAAGAATCCAATTGTTCAGAAATACGAGGTAAACAGTTCAGTTATTGATGTGGTCGATTCTATGAAATATTTGGGAGTAACAGTACAAAGGAACATGAAATGGGACTTACATATTAATACGTTGGTAGGTAGAGCTAATTCTAGGCTGCGGTTCCTAGGTCGAATTTTGAAAAATTGTAATGAACAAACAAAGGAGATAGCGTACAAATCTCTTGTACGTCCACATTTGGACTATTGTTGTGCCATTTGGGATCCGTTTCGTAAGGGGCTGATTGAGAGTACAGAGAAAGTACAGAGAAGAGCCGCTCGATTCGTGACCGCTTGCTACAGTCCTTATGAAAGCGTTACGGAACTGATTAGTAAACTAGGCTGGGAGTCTCTGGTAGATAGACGACGCACGTTTCGTATAAACTTATTGGTAAACATGCGTACTCCCTACTTTCACTTACGAGTGTAGTGAAATACTTCGTCCACCAACCTATTTGGGTCGGCATGACAGGAAAGATAAAATTAGAGAAATAAGGTGCCGCACTGATTCTTATATGAATTCCTTTTTTCCTCGTACCATTAGGGATTGGAATGCACAACAAAGAGATTAGGTTTGGTGCTGAGCACCCTCTGCCACCCACAGTTTTGTGATTTGCAGAGTATATATGTAGATGTAGATGTAGATGAATAATGTAACCAAATTGGTACTGCAGTAAACCGAGCCAAAGCGTAGGGTCAACATAAACACACCTGTATGAAAAACACAATAGTCTTGCAGTGTTATACGTTACTTCCAAGCTGACGTCCTACAGAGGTTGGACAAAATAATATGAACACCAAGCGATAAAGTAGAGGTTGTTGCATGTTGGCCCCACTACTTCCATGTAAATACTGTTACGCGCATGTACGGCGTAGCTAATGTGGCAGGACTTGTAGGTTATGTGTCAGTGTATTATACGCTTTGTTCTGTGATGGTTTTAAAACAAGCGATCGGTGAAATGCGTGATCTCTCAGACTTCGAAAGAGGGCAAATCGTTGGAGCTCGGTTAGCGGGAGTGTCTGTGACAAAAAAATATGAACTGTTTAACGTCTCACGAGCGAAAGTATCAACGGTAATGACAGCGTACACAAAACATCGTAAAAAATTGTCGGCCAAAAGGAATAGTGGACGAATTCCAAAGTTAACCGACAGAGATCGACGACCATTAAAGAGGATTGTGGCCAGACAACACAAAACTACAGCAGAAAAAGTGACAGCAGAACTCAACACACACCTGAGTAATACTGTTTCGACAAAAACAGTATGGCGGGAGCTCCACAAAGCTAAGATTCACGGAAGGGCCGCAATTGCAAAACCCCTTACAACGGCAACCAACGCTAAGCTGCAAAACAAGTGGTGCCACGAACATAAAAACTGGACACTTGATGATTGGAAGAATCTGGTATGGTCGCATGAATCATTGTTTACATTCTTTCCAACTGACGGCTGGGAGAAACCCAAAATTTGCCTACGATCCGGACTGCCTGCGTCCTACAATCAAGCTTGGGGGAGGTTCCGCTATGCTTTGGGTGGTTATATCATGGTATTTAGCTGGTTCCTCTCATTCACATCATGACTGCGAATGAATATCTCGACATCCTCTATGATGATATGATGATGTTCGTACTATGAATAGTATACTGCTACCAAACACTGCCGTCTTCCAAAATGATAATGCGCCCATACACTCAGACAAAAAGTTTCTGCCCTGGTTCGAGGAGCATCAGAATATCATCAAATATCTTCCCCGGACAGCACAATCGCCAGACCTCAACATAATTGAACCATTGGGGGTAGTTTTAGAGATGAGAATAAGGAGCAGATTTCCACATCCAACATCATTGAAGCAATTGGCGGATGCTTTGGTACAAAAATGGGACAACATTCCGTTGGAAAATATTCAGACACTCTACGAATCTATTCCGCGAAGAATTCCAGTTGTTTTACAAGCAAAAGGTGTGCCAACATCATATTAATAAATCAATAGTATGTAAATGTCAGGTGTTCATATTATTTTTCCAGCCCCTGTATGTGCTGATATTGAATGAAAACTGTCCTTCATCTATCAGACCACGAAAAAAGCTCTTACACCAATCTACATCACTGTAGTGCACAGGAGACCCCCTTCCTTTAAAAAAAAAAAAACTTGAAAGTTGAAAACCAAAACATGCAAATATTAATTTTCAGATAGCTGGATTGTTATTAAAGAAGCTGTTGTTTTGATGTTATCTGCATCTAAAAACGATATGAACAACATCTTGCATGTTTTGTTTCTAAATTTATACTTTCGCCTACGTCTTATGTAAGTTAAATGTATATCTGTTACACTGAATCAGCGTTATTAAAATAAATCAAAGAAAATTTGGTTTATCGAGGTTCCCAAAAAAACAAAAACAAAAAAACAAATATAAAAAATCAGCAGCAGCAAGGTTTCGTAAATGATATACTGAATTTCGTTTTAACGTGCTATTAACAGTGGAGTTTTCGTATTCTCAGATATTTCACCGACAAACATTGCGAACAAAATGATCAAAGCAGTTGGAGAGTATTATAAACCGTGTATTGAAATGGTAAGTTTCATGATTGTTCACTTTAAAAAACATGCAATTAACGAGCAATGTGAATTATACCTTCTCAGCTAGAGGATCAGATAATAATTACAATATCATTACATATAGTTTGTTTTATTAAGTTTAGCTGCTGGTGCTTTTCGTTACGTTGACGACGTGTCGAAGACAGAGGCGCGAAGTAGAAGGCAGTAAAACTGCCTCCGCCACGCTGGAAAAGAAGTTCAAAGAACAGGCCTTTGTGCTCAATACAAAAGAGACGGAAGGAAAAACTTATTTTATTTACATGCATTTGTGAAGGAAATACGACTGAAGCTGTCGTTCTTTTCTAGAAAGGTTCCTGAAATAACCATCTTGGTATGGAACAGAAATGAATTGTGCTTCTGAGACGGTCCTGCTCACGTATATCTTACCTTCTGGTTCCGGCAGATGTCCGGCATTTCTAAGTGCTTTTAGCACCAAGAGATCTAGTGGTATAACGTTTGCACCAAGGAGCGGTAGAGTAATAAATGGCATATGGCATTACACTCTAAAACTGTATATTCTGCACTAGGAATCGTAACTTGTATGATGTTCCAGTGAATGTCGGAAGCAAGGATCTGTTAGAAAGATTTTAAAGCAAGGTTGTTCACAATAAACACCAACATTTAACAGGTATCCATAGGAAGCATAAAAGAAATTCGCGTGCGATATTCGGTTTGGATTAAAAAACACCGAAATAATCAGTTTTTCAGAGCTGTTGCTAGTATCCTCCTATTAGCTGTTAAAACTGGCAAAACAGAGATAGACGTGAAAGGTATGAACACGATAGTTTAAGAGAAAGTTGGACTGAGTGTAAACTAGAGGAAAACAGGAAGTGGCCAATATCCTTTGTCTGCTGCATCAAACTCGACGGGAAGTAAATCTCAATTTACAGCAAATTATAACTACAATAAACGGATGGATTACCTTAATCTGTGCTTAGAAAATTTACGGATTGAAGGTAATAAAGCAACAAAAACATATTTATACAAAACGCGGAGCAAACTACGATTTTTGGCAGATAAAATATGAAAGGTGCAGGTATCGTCTGTGATGTTGAAGATTTTTTTTTTTTACTGATGGCTTTACGCCTCATTGACGTCGGGGTCATTAGAGGCGGGATGGGACTGGGAGCAAGGAACGGGAAGGAATTCGGCCATGGCCTTTTGAAGGAAGCATCACGGTATTCCCCTGGAGTGATTTGGGGAAACCGTGGAAAACCCAAACCTGGATGTCCGGATGTTGTTGAAGAAAGGTGCGTACCAGTAATCTTGTTGTAGGCCATGTTCCACAGTTGTTGCAAAAATATTTTTGAATAAAAATCCGTCTTCTAACAACTGTTTTTTTTTTACCGTTGTTAGAAGACGGATTTTTATTAAAAAAAAATAAAGGTGCGTACGTTTATGGATGAATACTACATATATAAAAGTTGACCTAGTGGTTTATATTCTGAGACTTGGAATAATGATTAATTAGTAAATAGATCATACATTTCAAGAGAAGAACGAAATGGTAAACGAAAGATTGTTGTGTTTTAAATACACAATTGAGATTGGTATGATTATACGGATAGGAATCTAATGAGTTTGTGAGGCAAGAAGATATTATTTTAGGATAAGAATGCAAGACCACCTCTAAGCCGCTGTTATTTGAATATTAAAAGAAAATCTTTTGTTTCAGCTTGGAGATTACAATCTTTAATTAGAGTTGCATTTGCTAACTTGTAGATATATCATGGACGGAAACCAAAGCCCCTGACGTTAAGTAAAGTGTATAGATGTAGATCAACAATCTTTGGAATAGATTTTTTAACCGAGCGTGTAGGGTGAACGTTCTGGCCTCGCATTCGGGAGGACGCCGGTTTGAATCCCCGTCCGGGCAATCAGATTTGGGTTTTCCATGGTTTCCCCAAATCACTCCAGGTGAATTCCGGGATGCTTCATCTGAAAGGCCATGGCCGAATTCCTTCCCGTTCCTTGTCCCCAGTCCCATCCCACCTCTAATGACCTCGACGTCGACGGGGCGTAAAGCCATAAGTAAAAAAAATAAAGATATATTTTTTAATAATCTGACTATATATGCAATATTTAAATACAGCACAAGACATTTTCGTTGTAATTCGACTTATTCTTGTTGGTAAGTAAGTCTTATCCCTGCCCCCTCAGTACTATGCCTAAACCTTCTTTTAGCATTATTATCGTCCGTATTCGATGTAAGCCATAGCTACTCGTTCTGTGAGAAATATTCATAATAGATCCTTGGCATAATGTAGCGGGTCATGTATTCGACAGAGAGATCCTACAACACAAATGCACTATTTTTTTATCTTTCAAAGTACTGAGTACATCACACACATCAAGTATTTACTCTTTGGAACTTATTGCTTAAAGCTGTGGAAGAGTGTTCTTTGTGCAACGAAGCCATAAGTGGAAAATGCACTTGGCTTACGCTACGGGCTCCACATATTCTCGGCGGGTGCTAATGGACGTACTGTTGGTTAGCTAAGGGGGAGCTGAAATTGATTAAAGCGCACATTACAATTTAAAGTATTTAACAGAACGAGTCTGTTTGCTTCCCTGATGATTCAGAATTATATATAAGACACAAATTACTTTTTAGAAATTTTGAGATATTTTATGTGGCCACAGTAAAAATCTATCGGCCTGAATGGGTTGGTAGTTTGTTAAGTTGACTGCGGCATGACTAGAGTTGATTGTCTGAGTAGCAGAAAACTCATCATAGATCGGTGGAGACGCTCCAACTACATGTGTCAAACGCAAAAGTCTTCCTCTAAAAATCTCTCGTGCATATTTTTGCCTATATCCCTAATTTTATCAGTTCTACACAATAGTGTTACAGCTATTTTGTTCATTCAGAATTATGATACTACCAATCTGGCAACGAACGTGGTGAGAAACCGGTAACACTGTGGCCTCGCATTCGGGAGGACGTGGGTTTGAATCCCTGTCCGGGCAGCCCGATTTGGGTTTTCCGCGATTTCCCCAAATCACTGCGGGCGAATGGTGGCATGCTTCCTTCAAAAAGGCCATCACCGAAGTCCTTCCCGTTCTTTGTCCCCAGTTCTTTCCCGCCTCTAATGACATCGACGTAGACGAGGTGGAAAGCCATAAGGAAAAAAAATTGACATACAAAACAAACTGAGGCAACGTTATGTATCACCAACACGCGCAGTTTATTCAAAGTGCAAGCCATAACCAATATCAGTGTCGCTGACCCTATATGTATAGGATCGTGCTATGACTATTAATCGGGTGTGCCAGGATGACTGACATGTGGGTTCTAAGGGGGTAACCTACGATGCCCCATGACTTGCGCCGACTTCCTTCGTATCTTCTGCTCTTGAATTCTTCTCTCTTGAACCTATCCTCTTCTTCTCTTGCGCTATTAAATAAACATGAGCATCGAGGGTAACTTGTATCTAGAAGAGCGAGCGGACAGCTACGAGTTACTTGAAATGAAACAATGTTTCAGGAAACCCCATTTAATCTGCACTGAACCGTAAATCATTTACAGTCGATGTTGTACAAATTTAGAGGTATTCCTTAATCCGTAATACTGACCCTAGGGATGAAACTTAGCCCTACAGTTCACAACTAACAGAGTATGGTAAGGTTGGTGCAGCGAATATCTATCTTCGAGGCCTAGATGTTAACTTGTAGATCGTCAGTCAAGAAGTGAAAGTGATCAATGTTTTCTGGCTTGGTGGAAAAGTATTGGCTTGCATGCTCAGCACTGCACGTGTAGCTTGCAATCCGAACTGTCGATCGGCAGAAAGTCGAACAACAGGACGTGCTTACTCGACGTCTGGCTGCAGTGAAACTTAGAAAACTTATATTATTTCGATACTAAAATATTATAATAAATGACGTTCCATCACATCAGGACGTAGGCTGTTTCTTCGGAGGATTTTACCTGTCTATAGTAATGTCTCAGGGAGATTAATTGCTATGGATTCCTATTGCCTTCCCCAGCGTGAATGTCCTCAGCGTGATGGAGCATAATAAATTTATAGAGTTGTTTTCAGGTGGGTGAGAGATGAAAAAAGGAGTTGGTCAAACCTGATGCCGGTACTTTTGTTCTCACTCTTCCTCAAGAAACGCAGGAGTTGGCCGAGTTTTACGTTCCTATCCAACGAACATATCACCTTAAACAGTATCGTATGACCTTACAGTGCTCTGTGGACAGGACTGGAATTGAAACTAGGTCTCTGGTACACAATTTGGTGATTAGCCATCGTGTACCACCATCTCTTCTACCCTTCCTAACCAAGTCCTGATGACGAATATATCTTCAGCCACCGAACCAACTAAACCCGAGTCAGGCATAGGACACCGTTATCGTGCCACGACCACTTGATCGAAAGAATCAGTCTGCTTTTCAGTCAGAATGTATTTTTCTGGTAGCCCATAATAACTGAAAAATGAGTACAATATCTGCCTAGTGACGAAGACATGAAATCGATGTTTGTGTCTCAGTTGTTTGGAACCAGCTGTGATGGTCATAACGAGGAACCGCCCGCGCAGTTTCATATATTATCACCACCTTAGTACAGGCTAAAGTTCAAGTGTGATTATCTTAGCTAAACTTTCGCATTTGAAAGGTTACCTCATGCGCCCTTTTCTCGGCGTCAGCAGGTTTCGTCTTCGAAAATTTTGTTTTTCAACTAACATCAAACTCTAGAATGATTAAAAATAAGTTATTCAATTATGTAGCATCACATTTCTAATTTCTTCGTTGCAAACTAAGTGGGATATACTTCAACTTTCAACTAAGTTAACAACAGCGGAAGTTTTTCTGGAAGCTGATAGTTCTGAGTGGTCTTTCGTACCCTTTCAGCGTGTTATCCAATTACTTGCTGGCGTAGAGAGTCCACGTTAGAAAAAGGTAACACAGAGGACCACCTACGAAAATTTACGTAAAAGCCGTATGACATTTATGTGTGTATTTATTCAGCCATTGCGCATGCATTGGATACAACGTACCTAGTGTCACGTGATTACTTGTTGGACTGAATTCCATTCCATGCCCCGGTCCACTAAATCAGCACAGCTGGGGGCGAACTTCCAAAACCCACGGCTGCTGGTATTAGCGCACTGGCAGTTGTACATAAGCCCTCTGCATTAATATTCCAGAAATTTCTGTAAATGCAAGCACAGTGGTTCGGAACACAGGAATATTACTGCAGCAGGAGTCGTAGTGAAAGGGCAACGAATATACGAGGATGCCATTGATTAACAAGAAGTCTGTAACTCAGTCTGTAAGCCTACGATTAACAAGAAGTCTGTAACTCAGAAATATTAATTACTCGCGGATATTATCAGAATGCGTTCGCATATAGGTTAAAATTAGTGAGATTTCGAAAATAGCGTTATTAAATGGATCAAGAGAAAACATTTCTGCTGTGAAGATACAGAGCATGTACGTCAGAAGCAAATTTTTTTGACGCAATTGATTTGGTGCGTCTTAAACTCAACTACACAGCAAAACAAACCTGGGAGATTTATTTAGCTGTCCACCGGAATAATAAACTACCTCAAACATTTAGGTGCTAAAACTATAATTTAGGATAAGCTGTTCCAAGAATCACAAACCAAGCGCGCTATTGGTAAACTGATGTAATATGACAACTACAGATGCAGAGAACACCAAACGAACAAAAAAATCCGTAGTAAAATAGCATCCATTTTTCAATTAAACAAATCATTTCTCAGAACGTTCAAGTTTCACATTTAACTGAACAATTTTCGTTTAAGATTCCTTAGTCAAAGTGAGGAAAACGGAAGTCTAATAGATTCGTGATGTCTGTCCATCCATCACAGCCTTTAATAATGATAAATTTACGTCTATTGTGTTGAAATTTCATAGGCTCAAACTGATTTGTAGGCAAATACTCAAAGATAAATTTTGGGTTTCTGACCATTCATGTAACAGAGAAATTATAATATTTTTCACGTGTCGCATTTTCTGTGATATCACGGAACATATATTTAAAAATGCAGTCTACATTGCTTTGAGACCATTTTACTTCGTTTATATAATGCCATAACTTGGGCCGGTAATTATTAGTTGGATCATAAACATTTGGTTAGTATGACAGATTCAACTGGTATAAATATTCAAAACAATCAGAAGTTAAAAATGAAATATTTCAATGTTTATTTTGAATTTATTAAAAGCGCTTAAAGTGAGTTATTTCTTTGGAATAAAATGAAGTTTTAACACAGCCACTGAACTCGATTACATAGCATCAGAGTTATCAGCACAGCGCTGTTTACGGGTCAACTGTTTATCTGTTGTGGACCAGATCTGCTTAGATGAGATACCGAATCCAGGGCAGTGGTGTACTTGTGACTACACGCTGGGAAGACGAATACCTCATGCAGTAGAAACTCGCTGACTTGAAGGTCACCGCTCTCGGCTCACAACTGAGAGAAGTCCATGTATAGGGCTCAATACTAGGAGTCGTCCGGACAGATAAGCCAAGACATCATCTCACTCACTGTAATCTCCGTGACCCAGGTGGTGGCAGAATACACACGCTTGAAGTATCTCTTTCGATTCAGATCGGTAGAAGGCCACCTTGTACATCTACATCTACATCTATACTCTGCAAATCACAAATATTGTCGTTGGCAGATGGTGCTTTGCACCAAAACTAACTCTGGCCATTCCAATCTCGAATAGCCCGAGGAAAGGAAGAATACAAACAGCATCAGTACGGCATCTTATTTCCCTAATCTTACTCTCCTTTCATTACGACCTAAATAGGTTGGTGGACGAAGTATTTCATTGCACTCGTAATTGAAAGAGGAATTTTGTATATTTGCCAACAAATTCAGACGAAACCGACGTCGTCTGTCTACCGGACGATTCCAACCCAATCTATACATCCATTCAGCGCAAGCAGTCACAAATCGAGTGACTCTCCTCTGTACTTTCTCTAACGCTTCAATAAATCCCTTGCGATGAGTATGTCAAATTCCACAACAGTAGTTCAAATGTGGACGCACGAGAGTTTCAAAATATGTGACGTCACACCAGGGGAAGAGGGTCACACAAATGGTGACAACTTGTGACAAGCGGGTGGAGCTCCAAAAGTAGTGAAATTAGTGTAACGTAGTTTATGGATGCTCCCTAATACATTCTGACTATGTTCGCGTTACTCCAAGGCGTTCCTAAGAACGTGCCTAGCGCTATTCATTCAAAAAATTCTCCTCCTCACGCTGGATCATTTTTAGCACGAATAGCAAAGACAAGAAATTGTGAAGCTTTACAAAATTCAGTCGTTTTTGAGAGAAAATGGATTCACATAGGTCATATATCAAATTAAAATCAGCAAAAATTTCAAGAAAAGAAAAAGTAAGGAATACCGAAATAATAAGGCTAATTGAAGTGAAGGTTATAGAACGAAAATGATTGGAATGATATGGTCATGCAAGAAGAATGGAAGATACTAGGGTACCAAAACTTGTCCAGTAATTGGAAGTTAAAGGAAGGAGGAAAAGAGGATCACCCATGTTTATCTGACTCCAAACTGTACAAACAACAATGAGAAAATTTAGTGCAGAAGAGGAATATGCACTAAATAGAAGTATCTGGAGAAATATTCTGAGAAGATAAAGTTTTGTGTTCTGAGTTGTTTTTTTTTGTGTTAGAGTAATACCTCTGTCGTGAGGAAGATCGCTCTTAATAATAAAAAAAAAATTATCAAATTATATAGATGCTTGAATGAAACCAAAAGATGAAATACTACTGAAAATGACCAGTTAACAGAAAAATTATGAAGATATAAAGAGCTGTTTTAGGGTAGATTGAAGATATTTAAATATCATTGTAAATTTTGTGATCTGATTGTTTCGTTACAAGGTACGTTGTAAGATGTTGCGTGAAGATGTCAGAGATAATCCTATCGAGTGTGTTTGTCCTGCGTGGAGAGTGATCGCAGGTAACAGGGAAGTGCGCTGCTTGAGCCCCTGGCGGTCGATGCTGCCTGCCTCGTGATATGCCCAGCACGTGCCCGGGCCTAAGACCTCCCGGCAAACCCATTCCTGGAGACGGGCTCTAAACCCGTCCACTCCAGTTACCGGAGAACCTCAACACGTCCAGCAGAAGAATACCTCTCAAGAGATGACTAACAGTACTCGTATTACAACGTATCTGTCATAAGGTTACTTCAGATAATAAATATCCCTGTTCAGTTGCCGAAGTCAAGTCAGGTTATTGTTTGATTACTTACTTTCATTAATTGAACCTTCTTTCTAGTGTCAATCAGTGTGATGGGGACACGGATCTCTACCTCCACGAATCTTTCTGTAAGCGGCAGAGACATTGAACTTTTTCTTACTATTATCATTTAATCACAGATTGGGGAATGTCCATAAAGCACGTAACTCCATTTTGCCCTCCTGTCAAAACCCCCTCACCCCCACGTAGCTTGACGTGGCTTTTCTCTCTACCCCCACCCTCCTTCCCCCCGCGTAGCACGTAGTCTTTTTCCATATTGATTCCAGAAGACATTTTGTACTGTTTTGTCTTGTCAGACTATCGTTAGTTAAATATGGAGATAATTAAATTGGAGAAATAAATATTTACATCCTGTTGTCTGTTCTGTACCTCAATTTAACTGTGACAAATAATATGAATGAAGAACTAAGTGGCCTGGCTTGGAAAACCTGCTTCCTCCCCCCACGTAGCCCAACGTAGCTTTCCAGCCAACCCCTCTCCCCCCCAGACCAATCCAAGTAGTTTATGGATGCACCATTACAGCAAAAGTTAAAAAAAAAATGAAACAAAGGAAACTCCAAGCATGATTCGCTACGAGGTTGTCTCCAATTAGACTAAAAGACAATTAAAACCTAAATAACCCATGCGATAATTTCGCGAATAAAATAAGATGAATAGTAAGTTTGTAGTATGTTGGAAGAAGAACCGGCTCATCTGTAGCAATATCTTTCCGATTTCACCTGAAACCTTCTTCTTTGACTTAGGAACCTGAAGCTATCCTTTCCGAGAAGTCGAAGTATCACAAACCTCATCAGAATAAAACTAAGCTGAACAATAGACACATAGTATATCCTTAATTCTCTGTTATATGTAATGTTGAAATCGTTAGATATAAGCGATGCATTTATTAAATATAAAATTAAATCATTGTAAACGTTTGTAAGTTGATAATACGATTGTGGGCTGAGACGCATTTACTCATTTCATCAAAAAACGTCTCCCACGTGAAATAAACTGTTCGTGTCACTCTAAGATTGATGGATCCTATTTTAAGACATATAGCAATTTTACGTTTCTTCTGGAAAGGAATACGTATAGGTTACATTTTATTCACGGATATGGTCCCACTTATATTCACGATAAAATTATATCTCTATTCCTTTTGTCAATTTGTGGCATGATTCAACAGCTTGTGACGTTCTGGCTTTTTTACCTAATTTGAAAATATAATTAATATTATCATTGTATTTGAATTTTTATCATGAAAGGAAGAACTTGAGTGCACAGTTTACAGAAATCATCAATGTTTTATTTCAATTACTGACATGAAATTTTATACAATCTTTATTAAAAAAAAAATTAAAATATGTGAGTCTTTCTTCTGTGGGCGCCAAGGTATTTTATAAAATACTCAAAGTTTCATCAATTTAAATTCAACAGTCTCAACGTTTACTTACAATTGTCATGCTTGCTCCGGGGTATGAACAGTTCAGTCGCGAGAGAGTTATTACTTTGCAGCGTTGTAGCTGGGCAACTTGACATGCTACTATCACATAGTCCCTTCACTGACGACGTATAATTACCATTTAGAATCTTGCCACCACACACCGGATGACGTGCATGCAACCTTATCTTGTTGCCTTGTCCGCTCGGTTGTAGACCAGGGTATCACAGTTCCTGAGAAAATTTGCTTTTCCTGAGCTCATTTGCTCAAACAATAATTATCTGGCGTCTAGATTCAGGCATAACCAGCAGGTTCACTATCGAACAGACAATAGAGCAGAAGCCAAATCGACCGAACATGACTGCCAGCCAACATAGAATGCCTCTCGCCGTGCCACATGAAAAAGAGAATATTCCAGTCTATGATTCTGTTTATCTCAATGGCCAGCACAGCTCTCTCCCCATCAGGGACACTCTGCTTCTCCCCAGAGTAGTTCTCTAAAGCAAAAAAAAAAAAAAAAAAAAAAAAAAAAAAAAAAAAAAAAAAAAAAGCTTTTCTCTCGTCCACCCGGTCGCATTTTTGGCCCAGCCTCTCACGGCCTATCCATATCGCCCACGTGTGAAATAAAATATCCCACATTTATTAATAAACCTAAACTTTATTAACGTAACTAGCGGTCACAAGACGCTTTCGTTACAAGCTGTGTCTGTTTTTATTTCGCTTCTAACAGTTTTATCTGTCTCTTGTGTGTTTAAAATCTTCAAATATGCAAGTATGTTCAGTGGCGTAGGTAGGTTGAAACGTGCCCCCGATGCAAAAAATATATAGCAGGGCTTTCAGGTCAAATGGGCGACTTTGGACCCTGAGCATCGCACATTGGACTCTGATCGTGCGTGTCTCAGTTTACGTTCGTTTTCTCCTTTGGACTCTGTGGATCGCATATTGGACTCTGATCGTTGCGCGTCTCGGTTACGTTCGGTTTCTCATTGGACTCCGTGCATCTCATCTTGAACTTTGCTTCGGTTCGCTCGTGATCTTCTCCTGACCCGTCCACCCGTGTTGACATTTCAGCCGACCTGCGGACACAGCAAACGTCTTGCGACAGCTGGGTCACGACACGCGAGAATAGATTAACAACTGACTATCGCGAATGGGTCAAAGCAACAGTTCTCCCAAGTCGCGTGAAACAATGGTAATACTTGGAGGTGCATTTCTTTCAGATAACAATACCGACGGGTTAATAACATTGTAAAAAAAATATACTCCAATATCTTAACCGTGCAACAATGAAAAAGCGGAACGAACATAAACAAATGGGAAAACATACAAAAATTTAGGTATACTAGGTGGCACCTGTGAAATTTCCAGAATGATATACGATGAATAGCGAGGATGGTGAATAGGGAAGAAAAACCGGCTGCTTTGTAGCAATTGTTTATTTGATATAGGTACTTTGTAAAACACAACGTGCTACGCAACAGTTGAAAACGACATAATGTTTCAGAACAGAAACTAAAATATCCGAACAGCAGTTTATCCATACCTCCGTGATATGTAGTGCTGGTATCTAGCAGTAATGCGATCACTGTTTATCAGCGCCAATGAAGCCTAGCAGCTTGACTCTGAACTATCTCTTTTTAGCAACATTGTTTACGTGTCACTTCAAATATCTAGCGGTAATACGATCACGGCATGTGCGAACATTTCGATATTTTGTGTTGCTATCTAGCGGTATATAATCACTCCTTATGGACAACGGCGAAGTCTTGCAGATCGTCTGTGAACTATTGCATACCCATGACCTTGACTGTTCATAATTTTGCAAATTATGGGTCGAATTTCGAAAAATTCACTTCTTAATTAGTGATGTTACCAAAGCGGAGAACTGATTCCTTACAATGAGACCTCGTTTATCGATTATGCAGGAAGAAAGGTGTCTCGTTACCATAAAAACTCCTTTCCACCCTCTCCTTCCAGGCCGTCTACTGCAGCAGACAGGCAACCTTCATCCGGGGGATGGGTCCCGGAGGGTTGAATTCTGCCGCTTACACTCCGATCAAAGTTTTAACAGGTTCCACCGAGATCCTGCCTCCCTCCGCGGAAATTACCCTTCCAAGTTGGCCCACGAGCAACTTCCACAGACGATCCCGCGTGAGATGTACAGCTGACGACGAGAGAGTGCGGCTTGGAATACAAAGCAAGACGTAATGTGTTGATACAGGCCAACTATAACCCGCTTATCAACACGAGTTAGATGCCACACACAATTGACTCTGCACTCAAAGTCTGCAAGCACTGCATCTTCGAACCAAGACGCCAAGTCAACAGGTGTAAAAAAGTTAGTTACTTTTGGAGAGAAAAGAATTGAATTATTCCCTTGGCTTACACTCAGGACATATAATTACCCTTCCTTATTACTCTTTCCGACTAACTAATTGTAATTTTGAATCGCATTTCGTTTTTAAAATTGTATTAGACAAAAAAGTCTTCCGAGAATAACTATCTCAAAACCCGTTGTTTTTTTTTATCGTTATTTTGTGTTTGCATTGTTAGACTCATAAAAGTACTCTACGGTACAGTCCTTCGACTGAATTATCATAATTAGAAGTAAGTTGTAGCAACAGAAGCAGATTTCTCTGCCATTCATTATATAACGTAACACTGAATGAGAGCATATTTTCTGGCATTTAATCATTTGAGATTATAGTGTGTATAAAATCTTTGGGAAAAAAATGATTTTATATCTCTTCTTTATGTAATACTTAGTCCTTTACGAAAACTAACTGATTCCGGAAAAATCGTTGAATTCGGAGTTAACACGTCCAGTTTGAATTCGCCAAAGTGTCTTCCCAGTTGCAGATAAAACAGATATTGACCAATTAAACCATATTAGCAGTTATCCCCAATATCGTACGGGTGGACTTTAGAATTTTATTGCCATAATTGGGTATAGAAAGCTGTAAGTTACGGAAAAGGTGCCCCAAAAATCTCGGAGTAGGAGTAATATGACGAGGAAGCCATGATACCAAAAAAAGTTTAGTTAAACACAAAATAATAGCCTGGTACAGCACAAATCTACATCTATACCATATAATAAGTCGTCTGTACGTGAAATTTCTGAACAGATCAAACACAAACTGACTGTAAGACTAACAAAGACTGAGTGACCAATATAATATTACAGAGACTCACACACGCCAACCTTACGTCTGTCACCAGTCGGTTAGTTTTCAAAATTTCATCACAAAATATGATATTTATACCGAAATGATAAACAATAATTCCTTATCAAATTTCATCAAGATCGGTTTAGCCGTTTAGTCATGAAAATGTAACAAACAGATGGGCAGACGGAGCTAATTTCGCATTCATAATACTAGTGCAGATGTGTATAATTTTGTGTGCACATTGTAACCTAACGTTGATCATGGAACATATACGAATTTATTTCAGCGTCGAAGTTATATTTTAGGCCATATGTTGAGCAAACAAGAATATTCAGTACGACCTCCCCTGAACGCTGATTTTCTATGGTCAGATATCACAGTTTCTTTATAGTCGCTTACAGAGCGATCGAAATCAAAAGCAGCTGAGCAGCTATAGTGACTGACTGTGGACGGGTATTCCGTGTTTTGATCCACCTGTGACATGGCATTTCTGTATTCTGTCACGAAAATCTTTTTACGCCTTCTGATACATATAGTTTTGTTTTTTCTTCGAGAGTTACGGCTCGTTAACGTCGGGGTAATTAGAGCTGGTGTAGGAAAAGGGGAAAGGAAAGGGAATTAATTCAGCTATGACCTTTTGAATGAACCTTGCCGGCATTTGTCTGGAGCGATTTCTGTAAAAAAAAAAAAAAAAAAAAAAAAAAAAAAAAAAAAAAAAGGAAAACCGAGCTATAGATGGCAGGACGGGGATGTGACCGCGCATCCTCCAGATTGGTAGCTTTGTACGCTACCTTTTGTCTACCAGGCTCGGTCTGATATTTGGTAATGACCCTCGCCATCATATGCCGTTGCTCCTTACTTATAGAATTTCTGAAATAAAAGTTTCATTACGAAAGGCTGTGACATAAATAACCGCAAAATATATCAAATTCTGATGATTAGATAGTAAAGATTAAAACTCAAATCACAAATTTCACTTTTAACTTCATATAATTTTACTTGACTATTACGTAACACTCTTGGTTTTTAAGTTTTGGAGTCTCCGATGAATGCACGGTTAGTGGAATATATAATCTGTGTTAAAACAATTATTCTGCAATTATTGTCAAAGTGAATAGCGAAGGTGCCAAATTTAATTACTTCTCCACGAAAATGACAATGCAAAATATTATTTTTTGCCGAACAAGACGAATGGTAACATTGATTTAACTACGCCTTATGAATTTGGCATGTAACTTGTAAACAGTCTAGAACTTTCATCAAATTAGCTAGAGTTTTTCATACTTGGCCCAGAGATCTCAGCCATTGGAAATTTGTTGATGAACAGAAATTCCCATCTTTAGTCGTCTTGCCTTGCGATCATCAGTTATTACACATAGGGATAAAACGATACGAGTAAATACAAGTACTTACTCGATACATTACTTCCGATACCAAGTACTTTTTGTATCGATACTTTAAAAATAAGTATCAAGTAGGTATCGGTCAAAAGTACTCGTATCGGTGTGTATACCAATATCACGAATATCATAATTTCATTTAAAACATTAATTGATACATTAAACGTCATCTACACTGTTAAGAATATTTTTTTGGTTGTCAATATTGCATTTTTTTTTCAACACATTCTTTTCTAACTTTGTGTTTGTTGGCAAACTTGTTTGTGTATGCCCGGCCGAGAGAATAGTACGAGATTCCTCTTTGAAAAATGCAACACCTGCAATTGTGAGCATTATAAATAGGCTAAAGTTAGAGAAATTGTTATATGGGTGAAGAACAGTGCTAAACAATCAGACAATTTTAGAAAAATACAGATCGATAGTGGAGTTCCTGAGGGATTTACTAAAAAATCCATTATTGACGTTAAGACATATTGGAATTCACTATATTATATGATTGATAGATTTTGCTACGCAGCTTTTACTCGATGCTACACATAGTCCTGAATTGGTGACTGGACAAGAAATTGATATATTGAAACAAGTAGTCCCCTTTTTACAACCATTCGAATTTGTCCGGCCAGTATTACGTTACCTTATTCAAAATCATACCCATGATCAATTGTCTGACGTCGCAGCTAACAAAATTTTCATAATCAGTAGAATGTGTCACTCAGTTGCAAACAAAACTACTGGCTGAATGTAAAAAAAGGATTTTGTCTCATTGAATTTAACACCCTTGCAGCTTTGGAAACAATTTTAGACCCACGTTTCAATTTTCAAGATGCAAGTGCATGTGGGAGGGCGATACAAAAATTAAATAATATTATTAAAGAAGTTCCGACAGGGTCAACGTCAACCTGTGGATCTATAGAACAAGTAACCCACGAAGATTTTGATTTTTGGTTACACCACAAACAACTTGCATTTGGCCAAAAGCGGCGCCGTGTTAATTCAAAAGCCGATGAAGTTTCAATTTATTTGGCTAATCCAGTCTGCGCTTTAAAAGCCAACCCATTAGAGTAATGGGAGGAATTAAAACCCGTATTTTCATGCTTATACAAACAAGCGGGAATTTATTTAAACATTGTCGGTACTTCTGTACACCGTGAAAGGCTTTTTTCCAAAGCTGACGCAACAGTGACTACATCCAGAAATCTTCTAACAGGCCAACGCTTAGAAAAATAAATATTTTTGGGGAGCACTACAAAAACCGACTGATTTTCATAAAATTAGTTTTATTTTGTTCTAGTCGGTATTAGTCCTGTAACGATCAGTAAGGTGAAAATGTAATAAATATCTTCCGTCAAATAAATATATATTTTTATATCAATAAAGACTATCAATACTTATTACAAACTTTTTTTTTATTTATTCCAAATTTCACTACGAAAAATGAATCGATACGAGTAAATATCGATACTTTTCAATGGATACCGAATAAGTATCGATGCTTTACGACCGATACTGTATCGAGTAAAAGTATCGATACCTCAGTGGTATCGTTTTATCCCTAATTACACAACCCAGATATTAGGTTGAATATAAGTAGTCATTTGAAAGTAATGTGAAAAGCTGTGACACTAACGAAAGTATGTGCATCATTACACTTACAATTTTTTTAATCGTATGAACGGAATTTTAAATGGTAAATGCGGGCAAATAGGTAAAACATAAATCAATGATATGTAAAATGGGTGGAAACGAGAAGGGAATGGTGTTGGATTAAGCGCATGGGCTAACATAGGTTACATGCATGGGTTGGTTCAGTAACATAAACGACAGATATACAATGGATAGTGTTAGCCAAACATGCGTTCCTCCTGGAGAGAACTTAGTTGAAAATACGAGATATTTCACTGGAAACCAGAACAACGTTGTGATCAGTTTAATCTGGGTAAGTCTACCTATGCTTGAGATTTAGCTTCCATCAAGAACGGAAAAGTGCTGGAGAGAAATGATGGAGATAGCGTGGACAGAAATACATATTAATGAGGAGGCACTGTCGAAAATAGATAGAAGTGAGACGATACTAAAAGCTCTTGTGAAAATGATGAGTGATATGGATGGAGCTTTAATGTGTCCATTAAGCTGATTCACCACCCTGCTCGAAGGATCTATGGAGGACTAACAGACTAGTGAGGCACAGACCAGAATAAATGGATGACATCAAAGGATGAAGAAAATACATGCAGGTAAAGAATGGAGCAGTAGTGTACGGTCGGTTCTTGCATTCGGAAGACGATTCACGGTTATTCCATTCGGATTTTGGTTTACAATGGTTTCTCTAAATCACTACAAGTGACGCACGAATAATGCCATGAGAAGTCCGACCAAATTACTCGTCCATGAGCCCACGGAATTACTTATGTGGTTCTCCCTACAAGTAATCCGAAAAACAAGAACAGTGTATATTGGAAAGAGATGTTGAACAGTTTTATCACGTACGGATTTCATACAGCTGTAAAATAATTATTTAACAAAATTATACTTCGTGTGAAATGTTAATGCATAGGCCCTACGCCTATAAAAACAAAGACAGCGAGGGGAAAAAATGTAATTTAATTCCTCCAAACAATAAGATGCCATTCGTACACTGAAATCACAAATAACATTTCGACTGCGAGAAATCACTAAATACAACCGATAGTTTTCCGCGAAACGCGTTCAACGTGAAAAGTATGTTAATTTGGGGACAACTGAACTTAAATTGCTCAGCTTTGCAACTTCACATTGAAATGAATCATACCCTATTTTATTCCCGGGACTTTGGGATGTACATTACCCGCACTGAGGCACTGCACAGTAGATCGGGGAGGTACAACGTGATCGGGCACGACTCCGCGTACTGACCGTCCTGACTGGCTTTTAGGCGGTTTTTCGCAGCAATCAAGGCAAATGCTGGAACGGTTTCCAATTTCCTTTTCGAAAAACCACAAATTTCACAAAAAACACTTTTCACAGACAGAACATACTTACAGATTTCGCTGACAGATGGCAAGACTTCACCTCATCCACTTTTAATGTTTTATTTTATTTCTAACTCAGTCTTGATTCTACTTGGTCAACTCGCAAAAGCAAATAGTGCACAGCAAAAAAACAAAACAAAAAACAAAAATAATAATAATACTTACCTAAGAAAATTTAATTACTTACAGGTGACATGAACTTCTAATACGTATCAACATGATATTTTATGAAACCCTCAATGATCGTTTCATGATCATTGACTGAAAGCCCTAACTTGATACACGTCTGTGCACTAGATTTGTTATAAAATCAGAAAGTTCTCATTTCAGAAAAAAGTTACTTTGATTTGAGAGAGCCACTCGGCTAGCTCAGATTTACAACAATTACAGGTCCAGAGGAAGTGAGACCCATTAGTACGTAGCATGACGTGACAGTGGGTGTAAAATGCTTGCCGCCAGCAAGGATCAGCTCCAAATTTTACTGTGCCAATAATGAGTAAAACTCTTCAAAGTTAGCCTATCTCTAATGCTTAAAAAGGGTGATGCAGAATAAGAACATTTTGGGATTTACGTTATTCGAAGCCCCTATAAAATTCCGACCAGTGTTTTTGCATGAATTGCGCTCAGCGAAGAAATGGATACTAATTTGGAAACTTTATATTAAATTTCTCAGCTTCACACTTCAAATCAAAATGAAACACATCCTACTTTACCGCCAGCACCGAGGATTATTCAAAAACCCATCAAATTCCGTGAACCCCTTTCAATCAAACATCCACAAATTAAAAAAAAAAAGTTGATTCGAGTTCTGTACGTTACTACTCGTGCTTCAAACTCATTTTATTCCTCAAAAATATCTTTGATATATAGACTTTCTACCTGTTACAGTATTGTTAAATTAATACTAACCTGCAGCATTGTTCGGGGCCTGGATATAAAAGTTCTCATGTTTTTATCCTAATTGATCGGTTTGAAGTAAACATTATCTATCACCATCCGCTTTGGCCGATTTCAATACCATTTTTGAGGCATTGGAGGGGGGGGAGGGGGGAGGGGGGGAATTGCTTAAGAGGGATGAAGGGGGAGAGCGGCTACATTTTTAAAAACCAAATATATACATTATTTTTCATTTATTTTAAAGATTTAGTGCGCAAAGTTCATTCGAGATCGGCAAAAAACTAAATTTGACAGTCGTTACACGAACAATAAAACAATTATTAAATTTCAAGATCGAATTTCTTGGTCAGTAATTGTCTGATCGGAATCGGTCCAACACCGTTCCGCAAGAAATGTCATGACCTTTCAGACTTCCCACTTTGGCCGAGTTCCCTGCCGTTTTCGGGTATTTGCGGGAAAAAAATGAACCTTTACACTCGTAAATTTTCCATAAAAGGGGGGGGGGGGGATGAAGGGAAGAGGGAATGAGTTTTTGTAAACCAAGTGGAGACGGCATTTTTACCCATGTTTTATACTATAAGTTTCATCGATATCAGATAAAAACTGTGAATTTGTATAAATAGTAAAAATATACACAGTTTTCGTAGACTTTCCTTACATGTGAAAATTTTCCTTAAGAGGCTCGTGTAAACGAAGTGTAGACAGTATTTTTCCATTGTTTCAAAGCATACGTTAGCAAAGATTCATCGAGATCGGATAAAAACTGCTGATATAAAAAAACATATATATTAAAAACTTAGTGAGTTCGTTGGGAAACAGTAAGAACGTCAAACGTTACATGCCCACCACATTCCTCAACCTCGATGATCAATAAAACCTTAAGTTTTTTAAAATGTGTGAAAGTATGTAGATAAGATAAGTAGACGATATTATGATAGAATCAACATCAGGCCCACCAACCTCCGAGTTGCGGGGGAGATGATAACAGGTTTTGGCGCACGAGAGTGGTTGCTTACTTTAGGGCAGCAGTTACGTTTTCTGGAAGCGACGAGTAAATTGGTAGAGAGCCGACTGCGAGGCGTTTCGACGCTGAGACGGCTATTAACCTGCGCCGTTTAACAGGCAGGCCAACTTCTGAAATAGAAATTGGCCGCCGGGTCTCGGGCAGCTAATTAAGGTCACAACAGGGCCACGCCGAGATGTTATGCTCCGGGAGTATTTACCGTCAAAGACCAAACCGCTGTGCCACCGCACAATTTGCTGCTGTTTCAAATTCAGTTTGAGAACCGTACGTTCGTTTGGGAACATGTTGCGAGGGAACAATAAGCACTACACTATGAAGAGGAACATTAATGTTTCCATTTATTGATAGACTTTATTACAAAATTAGATTAATTTGTTTGTTCTACACAATGCGAAGATATGTCCACATTTGAATCAAATTTTCTCGGGTAACTAGCCGAGTTAGTCCGTCGATCA
Organism: Vandiemenella viatica; assembly: GCA_031002005.1. Classification (NCBI taxonomy): domain Eukaryota; kingdom Metazoa; phylum Arthropoda; class Insecta; order Orthoptera; family Morabidae; genus Vandiemenella; species Vandiemenella viatica. Next base: position 87,786,709 of record CM061914.1, read on the forward strand.
AACACGTCTTTTCGGCGGTCACAATTGTAATAGGGATTTTAACTAAAAAAGGTGTAAATAAATATTTTTTTAAAGTACGGTATTGAACGGCAGCTGTAGAGCGCAGCGAGGCCGAACTACGGAAAGTAGATTGCTGACGGTGTTGTATCAGCAAAATCGCGCATCAGTCACACGTGAGACAAAAGGTATTGAACGGAGCTAAACATGACCAAATGGATGTTTTTTTTTATTATTACTATTATTTTTAACTGCTTTACGTCTCTTTTTAACATCGAGGTCTTTAGAGACGAGAAAGGATGGGGGGCAAGGATGGGGGCAAGGAATGAGAAGGAATTCGGCCATGGCCTTTTGAAGGAAGCATCCCGGCATTTGCCTGGAGTGATTTGGGGAAACCATGGAAAACCCAAATCTGGATGCCCGGACGGGGAATCGAACCGCCGTCCTCCCGAATGCGAGGCGAGAACGCTAACCGTTACACCCCCCCGCTCGGTTTGACCAAATGGAAAGTGGTCTAAAGGCACATGGCATCCTTCTAGAACATTCGGGAGGTCACCTACTCAAGTCACACGCCAACTTTCGAGTACATTCGATGCAAAGACAGAGATCACGTGTACTGGCGTGTGAGTTACGCTATAAAAGCAAGGCAGCAGAGTGCCTTGACCTCTCAGTTTAGAAACACACCTACGCTGCCACTATGTCGGGTTAAGCATCGACGCCGAGTCTCGGGAAACCAGCTGGTACCTCCTAGCCAGGTCCGCTCCAACTTTGCCAATGTTAAACTGTAAGTTACTTCTCCAGTCTGTTGGAATATATGCGCCCTGGACACTTGCAATCTTCTAGCAGTTTAACCTCTCTATGGCGCTGGCGTAATAAACATGAAATGGTAATTGAAGACTTTGCCTTATTTCGTAACCTGGTTGGTCCATGCAGTGTCCTGAAGTTATAGCTAACTGTTGCAGACGGATGGAGGACTCGCCGGACGGGAGCGGAAGCAGAACTAGTAAGCCAAGTAAGTGCCATAGTACAGAGGGTCGCCCACAATTCAACCATCCTGGCTTTCAATCGACCAAACCCCCTAAAACGGTCGGTTACACAATCTAACAATGGCGGCAGAGATTTGTGACCACCGAAACGTCGTGTTTGATCGATGGACTAAATCGACTAGTTACCAGAGAAAATTTTATTCATTTTCAACGCCGAGAAAACATCGAGTCTTATATGTTCACATTTGTTGCAATCAGCAGCCGTAAGCTGACATTCCTACCCTGATTCTTCATTTCCATTTGGCACGTTAGGTGCTATAGCCTGTTAAGTTAACAGAGGCGCCTCAAGGTCAGTTTGCTCTATACTCACTCTGCTGATCTAACCACTTGGTGCGAATGGGGAGTTTCCTGGATACAATGGTCCGCTTGGACATACAGGAACTGGGGGGGGGGGGGTAAGGTGAGAGTGCGGCCAGGGGAATATGACTTTGAGCCGCCAGCTCGGAGTGAAGAGAGTATAGGTTTAGCCCAGACAGAGGCGGAATGTAAGGCAAATCGAATTTATGAAAAAAAGAGCTTTTAAGGTGAAACTAGATTTATTTACGTTGTATTCATGCCACTGAAATTATGTAGCATTATGAAGCATTCTGAGATGAACTACGCTATGACCTTTTAGTTTGTTTGTATAATTGATGCGTTTCAGCCTTTCTGTTTACTCAAGCAGTGATGAATCCAATATTTGATCGCCGACAAGTATTTAGACGTTTCGTAAAGAACTATATGAAATCTCTAGTTGTTACTAGCTACTTCGTACACGTGAACTTACAATTTTATTTCCAAAATTGGCTATAAAAATATGTAAGTTACGTAAAAAGTGTTCCAAAAACACCAAGTTGGTATAATATGTTGGGGAAGCAATCACTATACCACGAAGAGAACCAACATGAGCAAACTAACGTGGGGGGGTAAACTCTGAAAGACTACCTACCACACTTCCCTATGCAGATTTTTGTTTATGGTTTAAAATTATGTCATTTTCTGGCGACATATTAGGTCAATAACGTTTTTCACGGGCAAGCGTATAGGTCTCGAGTTGCTGGAGTTTCCAGTTCCCGTCCGGCCTCGGGCGTGGTTGGTTTTAATTAAATGTTGTGTTCCTCTTGTGTTGTCCATACAATTGTAAATAAAAACACTTGAGAGATAATACATGTTCAACTATAAAAATTATTTACACTTGAAGAATTAATGTACACCAGTAGAGTCAATAATAAAACGATGTAAAACTGGCTAAATGGAAATAAAAGTTGAAACCCATTAAAAAAAAATTTATACACAGTGTTTTAGGTTTTGCTGTCCTTTGCTGCGATGTATACAGCCTTTAGATGTTGAAAAGCGGTTGTTAGATACATATAAACACAAAATAATAGTATGGTGCAGCGCAAATCCACATTAAGTACAGTATATGCCATACAGGGTGATAAAAAAAAAACATGGACAAAATGACGTGGAAAATCTGCCATACAATAAGGATCAAAAATCGCATAGGAACAGAGGGTTGCAAACGCCTGTAGAGGGCGCTAGAGCCACGAGAGGCATGGCCACCACGAGCACCAGACCTGCCTCCCTTGGATTTTTTCTTGTGGGGATTTTTAAAATACTTGTGTATGAAACAACTATTGAAACGCCGGAAGACTTTGTAGGAAGAATCGTTGCGGCAGCCGGATGTATTCGAGATATCTTTGAGAAGGGGCGCCGTTCCATGCAACGGAGATGCCGGACTTGTCTCGATGCATCTGGCAAAAACTTTCAGCATCTGCTGTATGCTCAACATTTGACTTGCATTAGTCGCATATCAGTGAGTAATTATCAATAAATTTATCTGTAATGGTTTTGTTTCTTCTCTTTGTGTCAGTATTATTTTAGACTTCCTGTAGCGGCTCCGGATCGTAGTTGCGACCCTCTGTTCCTATACGATTTTTTATTCTTATTGTATGACTGATCTACTATGTCATTTTATCCATGTTATTTTGAATCACCCTGTATAATACGTTCTGTCTGTATATGAACAGATCATACACAAACTGACTGCGAGAGAAACAAAGCCTGAGCAACCGATATTTCACTACCCCGATTTACACACGCTATCCTTCTGTCTGTCACATTTCAAGACAAACGTGTTATTTTTTCAGATAAAAAGTCCTTCTAAATGACACAAATTGTCAAATTTCATCAAGATTTGTTTAGTAGTTCAGTCATGAAAACGTAACAAACAGGTAGAGAGACATACTTTCGGATCTATAATATTACTGCAAATATTGTAAACAGGGATTATTTATTTAAAACGCGAATAAAGCACTCCCACAGCTATAGAGCAGAGTTGGTTGTTGTTTCACCTGGCGGCCCGTATTGTGTGCAAGCTGCCGTGAAGATACACCGGCTGGCCAGTCAAGGCTCCTCTAATTGGCTCTGAATTAGTGATGGCGCCTCTCCAGCGGCCACTTCCGATCCGCCTCCGGCCAATTCTCCAGGAGGATGTCGACATAAACCTTGCACGAAGCGCTCAACCGAAATGTATCCATTACGATGCAGATAGTCGTTATACTTCTACTAGCTTATAAGCCCGTCAAAAATGATAGGTTAAACACAGAATTTTATAAATTAATTTCTTTGAACTTATCATAACAGTGACGTAGAATACAGCAGAAACATCTACAACAAATATAATTACTTTGTAAACTCGTCAACAATAACTTGTTGAATTCAGTGTTCTGGCAGTTCGTTAAATAAATATCATTGCTATTGAATAATGTTCATAACCTTAAAAATGATGGTATGTACATATTTCTTAGTTAATTATAAAAGCGATATCTCTGGACCAGAGTGTATAAGAAAACATATACATTGGCTGCATGTAAATAAACAAAAAGGAACTGGTAATCAATAAGTTAATTTAAACACATTACATACATTTTTCAGGGTTCAGACAATTCATTTCTAAGCGAATGCTTAACTAAACAGAATTGTTGTTAAATATTGCCCATAACCTCAATATTGCTGTAACACCTCTGGTCGAAATTAGTCCGGTGACGAAGGCGGGCGTGTTACGAATGTTTTACGGACGCGGTAGCACAGTGTCTAAAGTAGCCTTAATATAGATAGGTGATGCAGATTATAGTGAAAACATCTACATCAATTATAAATACGCAGCAGGCTGACAGTTAATTTCCTTGCAGTTGCGTAACTAAATACAATTGTTGTTAAATAATGTTAATAACCTTAAAAAGAATGTAATGTGGAACATATTTCTTGGTTAATTGTAACAGCGATATCTCTAGACAGACAGTATAAATCATCTATATAGACTGAATATAAATAAACAAAATGCAATTAATAAGTAAAGTGTTAAATTAAACGTAATACATAGTTTTTCTGTGTTGTAGCAATTCTTTTCTTCGCGGTTACTAAACTAAATAAAAAACAAAGAAGCTTTCATATATATATATATATATATATAGAGAGAGAGAGAGAGATTAAACACGTTTTAATCAGGATTTTGAAGTAAATCTTAACTATCTCTATGTAAGGGACTTGTATCCTTATCAAGACATATTTGTTTTACAATGGTAAATTTGAAGATTTTATTGAACAATTCTCAAAATCTTTAAAACACTTCCCATTTTTTCAGAAATATTCATTTAATCACTTTCAATAAAATTGAATTATAAAATGGTTCTAACCATGTTTATGTGATATCAGGTAATCCTGCCCAATGTTTCCACCGAAATATTACTTGACGTCTCTCTTGTGTCCATGCATTTCTGAGTTTCAGATTTTTTGATGTTGGGCTCTTAGAGGAAAATTTATGTGAGGTGATCAATTGTCTGTATTTACTGGGTGTGGATGTCAATGGGTCAAGGCTGGCTTCTGCGAGGTCCTTCCGGGTTCCTACAAACCAGCGTGCTTTTGTTTTGTCGCGGACCGTTGACGATGTGGAATATTTTCTTGGTAAGTCGTGAGTCATCCATTCGTGCTATATGTCCATAAAATTTCATGCGTCTTTTCCGTGAGTGTCAAATTCCTCCCCAATTTACTATTCCAATTAACAGATTTTAAATTCCTTAAGCGCTATTGGTACTTCGGTTGGTAATTTTTTCCAATCCCAGACACCCTTACCAATAAAAGAAAATTTTCCCAATGCTTCTGCATTAACCACAGCTTGTGGTCATGGTCGCCTTTCCCCTTCCATGCACTATTCCTAATTATATACCCAATATCCCTCAAAGCCCTATCACCAACAGATGCCCTGTACATTTCCAGCACTCTCTTCACCCTCCTCCTTTCCTCCAATGAGTCCCAATCGATGTTCTTTATCATATCAGTTACTGACTGAATCCTGCGATAATTTGTACAAATAAATCTAGCTGCTCTTCTTTGCACACCCTCCAGCTCCCGTATTTGAAAACCAAAATGTGGGTACCAAACTACGTCACCATATTCAACCAATGGTCTGACCAAAGTTTTGTAACCCACGACCCTAACTTCTTTGGTACATCCTCTCATCACCCTCTCCAGTAAATGAAGGATTTTGTAACCTTTTCCTAACCCCTGCCCAATGTGTTCTGCTCAGTTGAGTTTGTTATCAAATGTAATGCCAAGATATTTACACTTCATGCCTTCAACAAGCAATTCTGACCCCACCTAATAATCATAATTAACCTTTAGTTTTCTATCTGTGTACCTAATAAACTGACTATTGTTTGTGGCCTTATGTTATGGCCTAGTGTTATGTGTGTTTGTATTTTTGTTGCTTGGAGGTTTTATGTTAAGAGTTGTCTCCATTAAAGACACAGAGAAAATTAGTATTCTGCTAACTAAATTTTTAGAAATATTTAGGCACAACATACGCTTCCTTATCCGACACGTAGTTTTAGAGCATATTATTGCCTATTGTGCTTGTAAAAAAATAATTACAATAATAATTTTAAATATTGGTAGGATATGCCCTAAAACAGTCGAGAGCAAAGCAATGAAATATACTTTTTTGTTATTTTATTTAAATCAACTACACTACATGCTACAAATGACTATAATCAAGTACTAATTTTTTTTTTTTTAGATATTGCAGGTATTCCCACAGTGAACGTTTTTACCTACAGACTGATTTAAAGCACACCTTTAAATTTTTGTATGTTATCTTTTGAAGCACGTGTTCAGATCCATAAAATTGTCAGTCTTCAGTTGTGTTTATGAAATGCTGTATTGCTAGCTTTTTTGTACAGTTCTTTTTCAACACTATTTACCCAGTATATCTTGGAATGTGAAATTAAATACTATCTCTTCTTTTTGTTAGATTCTTCCTGGAACTTCATATACCATACATCAAAGTAGAAAACGTTCATTTCGTACTTTACATCTCCTCTTAATTTTCAGTATGTGGCATCTCATATTAAATTTTTCTAATGACCTACCAAATGTTTAATCTTCAATCCAATTAAAAGATTTGATCCACAACAACCGCTTTAGGTAATTGCTACTAATGATTTCTTTCTCAAAGAAATCTTCACACTGCTAATTCGGTTTATGTATTGCCTTTCTTGTTTGTAATCTAATAAAAAAACAAAATTTTCTTAGTATCTTTGCTGAATTTTTTCTAGTTTCGAAATTTAGTTTTTTCTATCGTAATTACAAAATATCACTGATGACTGTTGTCATTAATTCTTTACTTGAAAAAACAGTATGATTAATAAAAGCCATTACAATTCCAAGAATTAAGAATATAATGTTCTTTAGCAACTACACTGTTGTTTCAACTTTGACGAAACGTATACCCTATAGTTAGCAACACACAATTTTAAAATCTGTTAAATACTTAGATCAGTATGCATCAGACCGAGTATGGCGGTTGAATTGTTGGTTCGGGAGAACCCTGGTTCGAATACCCGCGCAGCCATCCCGATTTCGCTTTCCATAGTTTCCGGAAATCAATCCAGACGAATTACAGTATAGTTACTTCAAACGCCTGGGCTGAATTACTTTCCATTCCTTGCTCCAAATCCTAAATTCCCTGGCTCTAACAGCATAGACTTCGACGTGCCATAAAGTCATAGCAAATAAAAACGTTACATTTATAAATTTACGGAATAGTCATAAACGCAGAATATATAGTAAACTGTCGGTAAAACTCTGAGTTTCAACGATAAGGAAGCGACCATAAAGTACGTACCTTGGTTTAGGGGGGGGGGGGGGGACTGGAAATCTACGATGAGCTACGTGGGGGAGGGTTCTGAGCCAGGCCACGTAGCTTTTCATTAATATTATTTGTCAGAGTTAAAATGAAGTACAGATCACACAACAGCACGTAAATATTTATTTCTGTCATTTAATTATCTCCGTATGTAATTTAAGATAGTCTGACAAGATAAAACAGTACAAAATGCCTTCCAGAATCAATAAGGGAAAAAGCTACGTGCTACGCGGGGGAGGGGGGGGCGGATGAAGGTAGAGCCAAAAGCCATGTCAGGCTACATGGGGGAGATAGGGGGGGGGGGGGGTTTCACAGGAGGTTAAAATGGAGCTACGTGGTTTATGGATGCTCCCTAACTATAATTACCAACTATTCTGAGATGTAACGTCAAAGTGAGTTTAGAAACTTATATATGTCTGTGAAGAGGGCGAGACATCAAAGTTTCGTGAAATTCTATGTTTCGTAGATTACTGCTGACCGTCTATGGTAGATAACGTCTGAACAGGGAATTAGTTTTCAGCAGAATCCTTAATGAAAATAGATCACAGCTGAAAATTTGGATATATTACTAAGTAAAAAGGCGTCTGAACATTGTCTGTTATTTCCTCAGACAACCGGTAATTTACATTTCTGCAATGGAAAAAAAGTATTGAGTTTGGTCGTTGTAGTAAAAACTGAGGTTCAAGAAGACCTTTTTTAATGTCACTTAGGCAGAATGACAGATTTAGTTTTTTTGTCTTTTGAAACCGATGCTATTTATCGTTTATTTATTTATTTCTCGTGTCCAGGACATAACAAGTTGAAAAAACAAATAACATTAATTAATTAATATTAAGCTATAAACACAATTATATAGAATGTGACCAGAATTCCGCAATCTTGATGGCCTTCTCGTTTGCCCTGTAAAGGTCGTCGATATTGCAGGTTTCAGGGAGTTTCCTGCATATCAGAAGATGTTGTGGGTTCTGAAGCTCACCACATTCACATAGATCGTTGTCATTAGTGTACCCCCATTTTTTAATATTATATTTACATCTGGACACTTCAGTTCTTAATCTGTTTAGAGCCTTCCATATAGCATATGGCTGATTACATCCCGCAGCCGGTGCCTCTTTGATGTTCCTCCACTGTTCTTCAGGCAAAGAATTTCGCCATAGTTCTAGACGGCGTGCTCCAGTAGAAGATGTTATGGCTGTAGTTGATTGTATGAAGCTCTTCCTTGACTTCAGCCTTGTGGGTTGAGGTTGGTGTCCAAACAAAGGGTGTCTGGGGTCTGTTTCTTGTTTCCTCTTCTCCCTCTCTGCAGCTGTTTTCCTACGAATATCAGGTGGTGCTATACCCATGATTTGGTATATTTTACTAATAGGAGTTGGTTTTAGGCAACCTGTTACAATGCGACCAGTATCATTCAATGCTATATCAACCTGCTTAGCATGTGCAGAGTTTTGCCAAACTGGTGCTGAGTATTCTGCTGCAGAGAAACTAAGTGCCAGGGCAGATGTACGAAGCACATTTGGATGTGATCCCAAGGAGGTACTTGTAAGTTTCCGGATGATGTTGTTCCGGGTAGATACTTTAAGTTTCAGATCCTCACAATGGGTTTTGAATGTGAGAGATCGATCAAGCTTTACTCCTAGATATTTAGGTGTATCGCAGTGTAGTAGTTGTTGCCCCCTCCAGTTGATGTTCAACTTCCTTCTGGCTTCTCTATTTCTCAGATGAAATGCACAGACCTGTGTTTTTCCAGGGTTGGGCTTCAAGTGATTAGCATCATAATACTTGGCCATATCTTCAAGAGCTGTTGTCAGCTTCACCTCCACCGCCTCAAAGGTTGTGCCTTGAGCTGCAACTGCTGTGTCATCAGCATAAATGAATGCTCTTGTTCCAGGAATAATTGGTTGATCATTTGTATGTATGTTGTACAAGAGCGGGGCCAGCACACTACCCTGAGGGAGGCCATTCTTCTGAGTTCTCCATCGACTCTTCTTATTGTGGAGGGTGACGTAAAACCTTCTGTTTTGTAGTAAACACTGGATGACTTGTGTTAGATGGTAGTCTTTTGTGATGGAATACACCTTACTTATCAAAATTTTGTGGTTGACTGTATCATACGCCGCTGTGAGATCGATGAATGCCACACATGTAACCTGTCCTCTTTCATACCCATCCTCTATATACTGTGTGAGGTTAAGAATTTGGCCGCAGCATGACCTACCAGGTCGAAAACCAGCCTGTTCCTTTATAAGCATTTTGTCAATGCACTTTGAGATACGATTGAGGATCAATCTCTCCAAGACTTTGTATAAATGATAAAGGAGTGAAACTGGTCGGAAGTTTTTTGGATCTGTTGGTTCCTTTCCAGGCTTTAGCAGTGCCACAACTTTGGCTTTCTGCCAGATCTTGGGGATCTGTAAGTTGGAGGTGCAGGCATTCATTAAATTCAAGATCCACTGCTTTGTAGCTGGGCCAAACATTTTAATTTGCTCTGTTCTCAGGTCATCTAAGCCTGCAGCTTTGTTAATCTTCAAAGACTGCAAGGCGGCTTCCAGTTCTATCAGTGTTAATGGATTCCCAAGATGGTCTTGCTCGTCAGAGTGCCTTTGGAGCTTTCTTTTTTCAGGTCTTCTTCTAGTCTTTCCATTCAGTAGTAGTTGGTGTGCTATTTGATTTAGACTAATTTTAAGGAGACTAGGTGGAGTGCTACTTGGATCACTATTGAGGTTTTTCAGTAATTTCCAAGCCTTACGACTATTCTGTTTCATGTTTAAATCTGACATTAAATTGCACCATTTATCTCTTCTAGCAGTAGACACAGCGCGTAGGAGATCTTCACCTGTCTGTATGGTTTCTTCAGAAAAAGGATCTTCTTCGTAAAGGTGCCCGTATCTCTCAAGAAGAAACTTGGAGTCATTATCCAGTCCAGCGACATAAGTTGTTCTACAGCCTCGAGGAATATGTTTCCGTGAGATGGCTTTAACTATTTCAATAAATTTGTCGTATGCATTTGGAGATGGGTCGAGGTTTAGCACTTCCTCATCTAGTTCTTGAGAGAACTTTCCCCATTGTGCTTGTTTGAAATTGAATCTTCTTTTAAACTGAACAGACTCTGGCTTCACTACTGCTTCAACAGTGCAGATAATTGGTCTATGTTGGGTACGTGGGATTGGTTCCATAACATTCTTCTTTGACTGTTTGGCAATGTGTTCACTGACAAAGATGTTATCCGGGTTGTATCCACCTTGCCATCTTCCACTACTAAAAGATGGTGGCAACTTTGGGTCATATATTAGCATTAGGCCCATATGTTCAACCCATCCTTCAAGGTCCTCTCCATTTTTATCAGTTTCCCTGTAGCCCCAGGATGTACTGTGGCAATTGAAGTCACCCATAACAATCTTTGTTTGGTGGGAGTGGAAGTTAGGTGGTTCTGTGAATCTAAATTCGGCATTTGGTGGCTTATACACTGATGTCACGGTGCATGATTTGATTTCGGTGGTCAGTATCTCTATATCACCAACTGAGGTTACCCCAGTTGAAAGAATCTTTAGATCTGGTTTGGCGAAAACTGCACTGCCATACTTTTCACTTGGTCTCTCATTAATAAGGTTCATTCCATTGATTTTTGGCCTTCTGTCATTTGGACCTCTATGTGTCTCTTGAACCAATAAAAAGTCACATTTTGAGTGTTTACAGATATCAGATAATAAAATCTCTTTCTCTGGTGATATACCTTCGATGTTTATTGATATAATTGAAAGAGCTGGCTTTGAAAAAAACCGTTTATTTTGAAATTTGTCCTGGTGGTGGAAGGATCTGCCATTAGGATTATTCCTAATGTTGCCCAGGGTACGCCCGATCGTATTAGTTTTCATATTTCACTATTCTGCACGATCTTCGAGGAGGCTCCTTCCGTGTACCCCCTATTTATCGTTGTAATACACCGACGCAATGAGTTTTTATATTCGTGACCTATTGTTGTTTCTTTCATTCATTGCCTATCGAGCAGCTAGCCTAAACTTTACTAATTACTTATAGTTTTATACAGACATCGCTCTTGTGACAGCAGGTTTTAAAAATTATGAAGATATAATCGCGATAATAACTTTATATCCCATTAAGCGCTATGACATGACATAAAATAGGCACATTAAGGTCAACAGGTAGTTAAAAATGTGACATTTCGCTCAAATGTCACCATCCGGGAAGTAATAACGTAAGTTCAAGATGTTGGCAGACTTAGCAGTGTCATTTGTCATATAAAGGGTGGAGAGTAGTAATATACTAATAAAATTAAATGGTAATAATTCGCAGAAAATCGGGATAAGATAGTAAATTCGATGAGTCTGAGCCTCGCCTCTTGAAGTTATGGCTCCATACTCTAATGACAATAATTGATATTTGTCATGAGGTAGATCAGGCGAAAGTCGCTCGCAGAAATCAGTGTTTCTACCAGTACTTTCATGTGAACTCCGCTCCACAGCTCTCCAGCGCTGGTCTGTGTTATCACTCGCATCGCTGGTGCAATCGTTCAGTTTCAGTCGAACTAGTTATAGAGAGCACCTAGCCCATCCATTACGAATTAAAACTGCTATCTACAAAATTGTATTAGTATATATGAAAGAAACCACGAAATGAAGACTTCTAATTGTTTTCTTGCAACTTAAACATGAATTAGATGTAAGTGTTTTTAGTACTTGCTTCTGGCCCCAGGCAGTGTCAACGTCGAGGTCATGAGAGTGGGAAAGGGCTCGGGGCAAGGAACGGGAACGAATATGGCCATGACCATTTGAAGGAATCATCGCGCCATTGGCCTAGAGTGATTTGAGGAAAACCATGAAAAATCCAAATGTAGATGGCTGGAGGGGGATTCGAACCCGCGTCCTCTCGAATGCGATGACAGAACTCACTCACCACACTCGGTTTATATTCCTCGTCTTTCCTATGAGCTACGGGACAATTCCGCGATTAAAATGGCTGTCCAGAAAGGTTTTATTCATTGTTTAAGCGATAGCTGCAGTGACTTAGACTGTTTAATACTTGTGCCACTAATGATCGCATAGGAAAGAACAATGTTCAGTTATTTTCTGATGATCTACGTATTCATGCACTGGCTCAATCTATAACTTTATGCATCTCGAAGCTAGATCTTAAACATTGCTTAAAGTGTTAATCTGATGTTGGCTAATGACAATAAGTGTTTTAATTGCACTTACGTGCTACAAACTGCGTAACCCCTGAATAAACTTAACTTCCAGTATTTACACTAAACTTACACCTATTAAAATAACAAGCGTAAATTTCATTTAAAACAGGTATTTTGTTGCAAGTGTGAAGAACAATATGACAATATAAATATTTTTGATTGTTAGTAAATAACCGTCAGTTCAACTGTTTTTTTATCTTCTGTTTCGTGAAACATTTCCATAAACAATCTTAAAACATTCACAATGGTTATCTGTGATTGATTGCTTTGTACGTTGTGTGATTTTAATGGGAATCAAGGACTGTAAAGAATTACCGTGTGATGTGCTGAACAATTTAGCACAAACACTGAAAGAATTTAAAGTAAAAGTCACGAAGTTCAAAATTTGGCGTGTGATGAAATTGCCACCGAGGCACGTACTCCATTACAACCAAAATTAAATAATAAAAATACTTTTGGAGCATTGTAGTCACTGTTGTACATAAAACCTATTCTTATAAACCCGAAAATTGATGGGTTTGTATCCCAGGGAAATCCCAGTGTGAAAGTATTCATATGTGTTACTATGGGCACTGATGATTGTCTGTTCGATGTAATGTGGTATTTTTGCTGTGCTTAGAGCTGAAAGCGGGTAGAGGATGAAATCTCGTTCCGGTAAATTCAAGCCCACTCTTCCGAAAGACACAAGAGCCATCATGTTTACCGTTCAAATGCGACTGGCGAATCTACGGAGCCGCAATGTACGGCAACTTGATACTCTATTAGCTAGACTTAAATATCACTTTACGGTGAAGTCTGAATATGACGTCTAACATCGTTCGGACAGTTGTAACAGTCCTCAAACCTAAACTTAAACGGTATTGTATTTTATGAAGCATCTGTAGTAAGCTCGAGTTTGGTTGAATATGATCTTTATTGTATGTTTGTTTTGCAATTTTCTGTAAATAGACTTTGTTTTATGAAACGAAATTATTTAGAGGCCATTTAATATGTTTAAGGACAGAATTATGCAAGAGAATTGCTTAAATGTTTGTAATTCCAAGTATTAAGGCAAGTTACGATGTCTAAAGGACAATTTTCTACATTTAAAATTATTTCTGTGGATAATTTTGTATTTAAGTATCTTAAATTTCCGTTTCTGACCATTTTGCAATGATTATAAATGATTATGTATTAATTCTGATTGTTTTTAATATGTTTCAATTGTTTAAGTATTGTTAATGCTCGAGAAATATCTGTCGGAATCCTTCGTAGTGTTCTAGAAATTGCGATGTAGCTTATATAAAGCGAACATCCGGGACGGAGAGACAGTTTTAAAGTAACAGTTCTTACAGACTCAATTTGCGACGGCCAAGGGCCGTATTGTCTGTGGAAGTCTGCATCGCTGGATTATATGTATGGATGTAACCTATATCTTTGACGTCGTGCTTGTGAAAATAAAAACAAGTTTAAATTGAACTGTATGGTGGACTGGTTATTTATCATATTAATAAAACCACGAGACATCTAACACAGCGCTACCCAGAACACAATGGAAATCAACCAGTCTACTCTTGTAAGAGAAGAGGGATTTGTCAGGGTTAGAAACAGAACCAATTACGTGTGGTTTAGCAAGAAAAAGCTCGATCTTGCAGAGATTACATGACTATCGGAAGTGAGCTGTTGATCACTTTATTACGTGCAACAAATACGAGACTAAAAAAAAATAGTAGGACTTTTCCTCTGGTCGCGTCAAGAGGAATGTGTGAGTTTAAGCAGTGCTTGAGGTTGCTGCCAGCGTTTCAAGAAGCTGAGCCACTCCTGTTTGTTGTGGATACCAGAGTGTATGTTTATCGTCAGTGGCTCTTAACGTGATACGTCACTTCCGGGCACGTCTTCCACCACGCTCCCTACACGCTCTTGACTTAAAACAGCGATAACACAGCTATAACTACCCACCTAACATTGCTTTAATCTGAAATGGCCTACTTATCTCTGAATACTTCTTTTCCTTCCTGTAGTGGTGCTACAGAATTCACTGTTATCGCACCAATAACAGGACTATTCGATGAAAATACTCGTACTGCATGAACTCCTGCTGCTTTCCTGTACCAGTAATGTTTATACCAGAATTCATTATCTGACGGTCGTCCAAATTAAAATTTATTTTAGAAATAAAACACGTAATTTACATACTTCTATCTTTCTCTTTAGTATCATTCAGTTTTAATGTAATGTAGCCACTTCTTGGTAGACTATGTATTGCTCGAAAAAGATGTTCTGATTTAGCACTTTTCCAGCATGCAGATTGAGGTGCAGTCGCAACATTTTCACCTTTAGAACCCTCACTCAGTTGTATACATAATCTGACTTTTCCTTTTAAGTCTCACGTATTGTTGATGGCTTAAAATTTCCATCGTAAAAAATTATGTTGTATGAATTAATGCATGTTTTGATGCAATATTACTTCAATTATTCTCGTGGAACGAAGTTGCTCATACGTTGGTGAACGAGTTAAGTACTTTAGTTCCCATTCCATTGTAGGAGACATACCTATCAAATTGTTCTCGTATTTCACTAGGAATTGCGTAAATTCTAATTATAATCTAAATTTGAGCGGTATTAATACTGCTCTCAGCTATAATATCATTAGTTTCTCTCTTCAAAGAACTATTCTTTACTTTTTGCAATTATATTTCGTTTCTTCTTAATCTAGTATTATACGTTGGAGTTATTTCAAGTATTTTCTTCTCTCTATTACTCAATTGCCCTGCTGAATCTCTTACTCCAGGATACACCTTTTTATTAATCAGTTTTTAATTTTCAAAGCATTCAGATTTTAGGAAACTGTAAAAAATTATTGGAAACTATGAAAATTTCGCCAAAGAACGTATTACTTAGATTTTGATTTGCACAGTTTTTAATAAGTTTTTTCCCGTTTATAATCACTAATATTAAATGGTGGATCAAGATAACCAATGATACTCTAGTGTGTTTCTGAAATTAGAAAAAGTTTTCGTTAATTTTAAATGGAAAAATATATTCATATTTTAAGGAAACCACATCTAAAACTGAATTATAAGGTAATGGAATAAATTTGTATTTATGACGAAACTACCATTTGATGATGACGTGGTCCTGTAAGCAGTACAGGGTTAGGATATTGAAAAATTACTGAACTGCATGAACAAAATACACGGAGAAGAATTTGGACTAAATATAAAGTAATGAAGAACAAGAATCATAAACTGAAGGCAATATGAATGATAACACCGAAACTAAATATAAAAATAGGATCACATGTAGTGGGCGGACTAAGAGAACTCTGCTATTTATAGGTGGTAAAATTATAACTGATAGACGAAATAAGAACGATATACAAAACAGAGTAGCTCTAGCTAAACGAGCCTTCTTCAAAAAATAAAGCTTGCAGTTTCAAACTTGGGATTACGAAGGATCTTTGTAAAACTGTATGCGTACAACTCAGTACTTTTTTTAACGAAGTTTGGAGTCCAGGAATGGGAGCAGGAAGGAAAATTAAAGCGTTTCAAGTTCGATGTTGAAAATAAAATGACCAGAAAAAGTACGAAATTAACATGGAAATGATAAGCAAGGAAAGAAGTTTCTAGAAGGGTGTCAAATGAAATTAGAGACATGAGTGACTGGTGCTTTAAAGATAATGCCTCCTGCGGTGGGAACCTTGACACCGAGCGTGGTGGTGTAACGGATAGCGTTCTGGCCTCGCATTCGGGAGGACGGCGGTTCGAATCCCCGTCCGGGCATCCAGATTTGGGTTTTCCATGGTTTCCCCAAATCACTCCAGGTGAATGCCGGGATGCTTCCTTCAAAACGCCATGGCCGAATTCCTTCCCATTCCTTGCCCCCACCCTTTCCCGTCTTTAAAGACCACGTTGTTAAAAAGGGACGTTAAACTGTTTAAAAAAAAAAAAAAAAAAAGAAATCTTGGCTCACAGCATAATGGATTCTTGAGAACAGTAACTACGAAATAAATTTTCAGTTTTCACATGGATCCTCAACTGTCAAAGGACAGTAGAGAAGATCCCAAAAACAAATGTTAAATGCGACGTGAGTCAATAGAACTTCCGTCATTTTGTTATCAGAGGTAAAATGCAATAAGGAATTATATAAAATCTTCACGGGTTCTCCGACGAATACTGTTGAAGAAAGACAACAACGAGCTTTCGGCGGCTAGCTCTGCCGCTATCTACAGGTCTGATGTTATGCAGGGAGCGCCAGAGCTGCACTAGTGCTCCCTGCATAACATCAGACCTGAAGATCGCGACAGAGCTAGCCACCGAAAGCTCGTTGTTGTCTTTCTTCAACAGTATTCGGCGGAGAACCCGTGATCATCGATACGCCGTGAAAGCCTTCCTTCTGTAGTAAGGAATATTTCAAATTGAATATATTTCAAGTCGCCCCTCACAGGCATGTAAAAAGCTACGAAATTTTAGCTAAACTGTAGAAATAAAAACACGACAATATTTAAAAACTACTTTTTAGTTTTTCCGACGGGAAAAGAACTGGAAATGTACTAATTGTTCCAATCCACTGTGAGACAGAAAAAAAGATAATTTACTCGTAGAATGCTGCTTCAATTGTTGCAGCCAAGAGAACTAATAGTTCGAATACTGCAGCTGAACCCTATGCAGGTATTGTTAATAAAACTTCTCCAGAGTATGGTTCAGAACTTCGAAGAGAGCGTCGTGCATGTTTTGCCGCTGGCAACAGAACTATGTCTGAACCACGCGAGGGGTATATTGTACGGGATTGTTGCCGATAGGCGGTTGCGGTTAAGCCAGCTCTGCCATTGTTTTAAATAATAAACGAATTTAAACCCATTTCGGTCGAACCAAGAATTATTTTTCCATACTAAAAATTGTTTTGAAGTCCGGTTCTTCGATTAAAGATATTTTAATTCCTTATTGTCTCTGATACTGTCTAAATAAAATCCAAGTACTGGGATACAAACAGAAATAACCGTATATTTTATCTTTCCTACCCGTCTTGGCAAGTACTGCTTTGTGAGTTTCCTCCAGCACAGATATTCCAAGCAGTTAATCTATGATCGAACGACAGATACATTTACCTCGACATTGGCCAAAAGGCGATTCGAGTACTGAAAGACACGCTTTAAAGCAATACTCTCAATGTTCATAATAAACTGATACCTACTTACATGCCAAAGGCGCAAGAAGTATGCCGTTATTCATTAAAATTATTTTTAAAAGAAGGTTTCTCGCTATCGCCCTGTGGTGCAAGTTGTGTTAAGGGGACCACCCCCTGCCTATCTAACACCATGTTAATTTAAGCATGTATTTGACCCATTTGTGAAAAACTATTTGATGCAGGGCCTTATTATTTTTACTGAATGTTACATGATGCTAGTAAAGTCAACTGTACTAAAATCTACTTTATACGTTTTATAGTTTTTAAGAATTACTTTTTTAAATTTACTAGTAAAAATATTAAGTTTTTTTCTACAGAGAATGTTTTATTGTGAACATCCTAATGGTGGAATATTAATGCTTGTAGTACCAGAGGTGGCTGTTTTTGTTATACAGAGTCTCTGAAAATTTCATTCAATTATCTTTGGTAGTTTCTGATATAATGGGGCATATGTACTGAAAATTTTAGTTTGCGGTAAATTGACTTTAAAGATAACAACTACTCGTAAATGCACTCAAACAAAACTAACAGCGTGCTTCAATGTGTGTTGTTTACAAACAGCACAAACAAGAGAATAACGACTGTTGCCCTCCACGGATAGCCAACACACTCAGGAGTCAGAAAAAAAAAATCCCTAATATGCAATATAGGGGTTATGAAGGTCTAAAATATATGCAGAAAAGTGGGCGTGGCAACGAAATGCACGTGGTAGGAAAATGCTATTTAAATACACGAAAAAAAAATTTTCCGCGAAATCCTTTTCATGATATTTAAAGAATACCTAAATCTATCGAAATATGGTGAAAACAGAAAATTGATTTTTTTTTCGACCTAAACCAGGGGGTGGTCCCCTTAAAACAAATAATTAGGTTTTCGACACAAAAGGGTGCTAAAGCAATCCTTTACAGATGAAGTAAACCCAGATCTGTTTTGCGAAAGTTTCTTCCATTTCTTTCGGACTGACTTCTGCATCTTGGTCCGCCTTAAGGATGGCGATGGCTTTTGCGCCAGGTGAGTAAGCCATTTTGATTTCACTCCAGGAAAATTCAGGGATGATTCCTATAAAAGGCCATGACCGAACTCCTCCCCGTTCCTTTACCCAAACCACATTCTTTTTGGCGCAGAGGTATTCTGATATCTGTCTACGGTATAGCATCCAGTGATGCCACAGGGTAGGTGATTATCAACTCGGGTTGCCTTGTCCATATTACATAGATTTAACTAGCAAATCTGATCTATTACGTCCAATTGGTCTTTGTTAGGTGTAGGTATTGCATATGCGGCTGTCAGACTTCGGCCCAAACATTGCGTAAACTTTCAAGAAAGGAGAAATGAAATTTAAACATAATTATAGTCTTACAGAAATCTGCGCAGACAAAAGTTGCATCGTAACCAATCAGATTGGTGTCAGAGAATCCGTTTATCATAAATACTTCGGAACATTGAAATAATTTTTTTTAGACTCGTACACCTGATCTCTTAAAAGAAAAGAGAGGAATAATAATAATAACATGTCCTCTAAAAAAAATAAAATAATAATAATAAGAAAATCGGAAAAAAATGAATAAGAAATGTGGCAAATATTTGATACAATCGATATATATATATACACTTGCTACTGACAGAAAAAGTTTTGCTTATCGTCCAAGAACAAAATGTTATTGGCCTTCTCCGGTATTTCACTGCCGGAGCAATAGCCTTGGGCGGGTATAACGGCTGCCTGCTTCCAATTGCACTGGCTTCCTGAAGCTCAAGTTTCCTCCTAGCGGAAAGAGTAAATTCACAAACAAGAAATGAGTTTTCCAGCCGATATAAAAGTAGAAAGAAAAAAACAGAGTATCAGCCGGCTTCGGCCTCGGGGCAGGCCCACTGTTTCTGCCCAAACTCTCTCTCGAAACATGATGCAGCGTACATCTCGCAATAAAATTGCTGATTGATTCTGTCACACGAACCTTAAACACGGAAATCGGTATTTTATACTAATATGACACCCTTGGCTATCCCTTGTACCGAGCATGGTGGGTGAATGGTTAACGTTCTGGCCTCGCATTCGGGAGGACGCGGGTTCGAATCCCCGTCCGGGCATCCAGATTTGGGTTTTCCATGGTTTCCCCAAATCACTCCAGGCAAATTCCGGGATGCTTCCTTCAAAAAGGCCATGGCCGAATTCCTTCCCGTTCCTTGCCCCAATCCCATCCCGCCTCTAATGACCTCGCTGTCGACGAGGCGTAAAGCCCAAGCAAAAAAAAAAGCTATCCCTTGTAGATAATTATCGGGGTATCCCTGAGTAAGATCTTCCGGAACTGCAGGATATGTCTGACTGTCAACCACGTAATCACATCTTGACTAGAAACACGAGTGAGAGACAGAAAGAAGAAACAAACACTAATCAGCCAACACGATATTACCATTTTTAAGTGACCTAGCTACGTGGGCCTGTTGACGGGTGAGAGGTGAAAGTTGGAATGTGGGATGGACTGTTCCGGTCTGGGTAAACATTTTTGTGCAGGGCAGAAGGCAGTGAGCGGTGGAAGAACACGGTTTCTGAACGTGTGTACAATGTCTGATGTTAAATAAAATTGTTGTAATGAGAATTTGTTATTCTCCTGCTGCCGGTTCATAGATGTTTCCGAACCCATGCGAATATTGAACGCAAGAGTTAACATCTTTAGCTGCATTGACGGCAGTTAGCAGAACTGCAGGGGCAGTGGGTTGGACGTCTTGTCGACCACTGCAAGGAATCAGGTGCCTTACAATCTTCATTGGGTCCTTGCAGACGATCTATCCGGCGTTATCGTTGCACACTGACCATTGGATTGAGCGTGGTGGGTGAACGGTTAACGTTCTGGCCTCTCATTCGGGAGGACGCCGCGCCGGTTCGAATTCCCGTCCGGGCATCCAGATTTGGATTTTCCATGGTTTCCCCAAATCACTCCAGGCGAATGCCAGGATACTTCCTTCAAAAAGGCCTTGGCCTAATTCTTTCCCGTTCATTGTCCCCAGTCCCCTCCCGCCTCTAATGACCTTAGCTGTCGACGAGGCGTTAAGCCCTAAGTTAAAAAAAACTGACCATTGAATGCCGTCTAATGACCTTAGCTGTCGACGAGGCGTTAAGCCCTAAGTTAAAAAAAAACTGACCATTGAATACCGTCTAATGACGTTATTGAGTACTTCGTGAGGTACGGAAAATGTATGAGCAGAGCAGAGACAAGTGGGGAGTCATTCTGGCAACAACACGTGTGGCAAATCGGGAAATTCACTGACTTAAATTACTTTGACAATGGGCAGATTGTTATGAACTGTAGCCTATGTACGAGCATATCGGAAATGGTGAGGCTGCTCGGCTGTTCTCGTGCTACTGTAGTGAACTTCTGTGGAAAGTGGTTGAAGGAGGATGAAATCAAGAGTAGGTGTCAAGGCGGTGGACGTCCACCCCCAATCAGAGAACCTGGAGATCGGAAGCTTGCCGGCTCTGTAAAGTAGGATAAGAGGTGATGTCTGACAGATCTGCCAAGTAAACAAGGTATTTATACACCATATTTCGGCGATCGAACGCCTTGTTCACTGGCATAGTTACCCGAGAACATTATATAAATATACAGGTCACAATAAACATGACTTACAACTTAGATAGCACATAGAAATTTATTCAGATAACTCACAGAACCGGTATCATTTTGTAACAAGATATCTCAAATTTTACCCATGTAGTGTATTAGAAAAAAATTGCGTAACACCAAGTGTTAGAGGCATCTACAATACAAATGGCTTCTTTTATTGATACCGAGCGTGGTGGTGTAACGGATAGCATTCTGGCCTCGCATTCGGGAGGACGGTGGTTCGAATCCCCGTCCGGGCATCCAGATTTGGGTTTTCCATGGTTTCCCCAAATCACTCCAGGCGAATGCCGGGATGCTTCCTTCAAAAGGCCATGGCCGAATTCCTTCCCATTCCTTGCCCCCATCCTTTCCCGTCTCTAAAGACCACGTTGTTAAAAAGGGACGTTAAACTGTTTAAAAAAAAATTTAAAAAAAAACAAACTTTTATTGATGCTGAACGTGGTCGTGCTATATCTTAATTTCACGACAATAACTCAGAAATGACATGTTGTTGTTTTTTGGGTTTTAGGGCGCGTCGACGACGGGGTCATTAGCGCCCTTCAGAAATGACAACTTTCATGTGAAGTGTAGTAATGATCCTCGTTTAGGACATTAGAAATTTTTGGCGTAACATCGTTGAGAGTTGGGTTCAACATGGAAACTGCAGATCGACCGTGAGTTGCTGATGTTGTTGACCATCTTGGCGAATTCTTAATCTTTAATCCAAAGAAAGGAATGCATGAAGTGAGAACTGTTATCGTGTTCTGAACAAGCTCGAAATTTTACTCATTTCACCTTTGATTTACGCCTTGTCGATGTCATTAGGGGCCGGCCTTTTGAAGGAGCCATTCTGTCATCCGCATGGAGTGATTTCGGAGAACCAAGGAAAAGAAAATTCTGGATAGTCGGACGTGGCTTCGAATCACGTCCTTCCGAATTCCAGGCCGTGTGTTATCGCTCACCCACTACGCTCGGTAAGTTGACAGGTTGTGGAAGGCCAGTTGAAGTGACCACTAGCTCCCCAGCACCCCTACAATTTTTTAATCGCGTTTCATTAAAAAATCGAAAATATATTTCGATATTTTTTTTCTTTTTTTTTTAAATCTTGCTTAACTTAGAAATCAAGTACACGCTGCAGTTGCAGAAGTGTCGTATGATGGATCGACTTAAGCAAAACTGATTTCCTGTGGGATATGTACCACCAATGACATCAACCCTGATACTTTGATGAGAGCAGCTGATCACGTTAATCAGTGGATGATATTAAATGTGAAACATACATTTCCTATTTCAGTTACCATAAACCTTTGATCAGAAAAGTATGTGATACAAATTTACCAAATACAATGGAGGAAAAAGAAGAAGAATAGTTGTAAATAGTAAAAAAAATAATGTTAATAATAGTGAGACAGACCAAAATTCGGCACTACAACACAGTCATAAAACCAACAGTCCTCTATGCAAGTGAAACATTAACACTAAACAGAAAACATGACCTTGAAGAAATTAAAAAAATAGAGAGAAAAATCATCAGAAAAATTCTTGGAGCAAGACTCACTAAAGATGGTTACAGACTACATACAAACAATCAAAATAACAGAAAAGTAAATATCTATATAATAAAATATTTTTTCTTTTGTTGCAAATAAAAATATTATTTTGTTGATGTCTCTCTCGTAATTTTGATTATAAAATGATTATCAGATAATTTTTCCCAGTTTGTTTTCCTGTATAAAAGCCCTACTCACAAAAATACAGACTAATGCTTGGTGCGATACTCTATAATCTTGCAATAGTGCTTCAAATTTTTGATAATTTTCACTTGTTTTCGAGAATAAATTGGACAAAATTCCAGGTTACTGTACCAATCAAAAAAAAAACAAAAAAACATTCTACTCCAGTGTGAAAGAAACATAAAAAATACCCAGACAAAAAAACACATGAAAAATGCACAGAAAAATGTGTTTATAACTCATAGAAGTTTCACTCCTTGCGCTTTTATACATTATTACAGCAATTCTTTTTACTAAGTTACCGAATCTGGAATTTTACCGGTAAGGCTTGAGCCCGGCTTTCTGGAGAACGTTGGTGCGAATCCCCGTCCGGTCATCCAAATTTTGGTTTCACTAAATCACTCCAGGCAAACGTCGTAATGGCACCTTTAAAAGCCATCACTGAATCCTTTACCGTTCCATGTCCGCAGTTCTTTCCCTCCTCTAATGACCTCAATGTTGACAGTACAAAAGAAGAATACTTTAAAAAAAACGCAAATAATTTTAAAATAAACATGCGAGAAATAACGTTATAAATATGCTGTTTTTGTATTTATTTCAACGCAAACTCTTCTCAGTTAAACGTAACGTTGTGAACCGGTTTTTTTTGCAGCTTAGCTAATCCGAATCTACTTATCATCCTATGTCTGAATTGCTTAAGCAGAACTTCTAAAGAGAAGCTGATTTTATTACGGGTGAGTTGGTTTCGGCGAGACAGTAATAAAACGGCTTCGCGGTACCATCTCAGATAGCGACGAGTTTAGTCTTCTTTTTGGAAACATGAGGTGCAGTCAACATTGATAAATGCAAAGCAAATGTATAAAAGAGAAGTTCATTTGATAAGCAGTTCCCGAGTCTCTCCTAGAGGCAGAACCACAGATAAAACTAAATGAGCTCCAGTCTTGTAAAGTTCTGCAGTCGCGACGGATCTAATTTGCCGTTATACTTCCTCCAAAACTCGATAACTCCCCAGTTATGCGTACAAGTGCGGTCGAGAAATTAAATGACTACGTAGTGTTTTAAGTAGCAGTTACTGGTACCAATGCTTTGTATTCCTAAATTGTGTGCCGAAGATTTAAATGAAATTCTGTCATTAACACAATTCATTAAATGGTGAAAAATGGAGTTTATGAAACCCAGAATGAATGAAATCAGTTATATTTGAAATCATTTGAACCAGATTATTTAGGATTCAATCACTGGACGAAGAATGTCTGATAGTCAGACACACAGACGGTGCATGTAGTATCACTGAGCGTGCTATCTGTGTTTATAACGGGGAAGGCTCAATCTATCTGAGTTTCACCGAGGACAGATTGTGATGGCCCGGAGGCTCGGCACGAGCATTTCGGAAACTGCACGATTTGTTGGGTGCTCAAGGAGTGCTGTGATGAGTATCTGCAACAAGTGGCGAAACCACTTCGTTGGCCTCATGTCCAACTCTACGAGTCCCTAACTTTCGTATTTTCGCATTTCCCCAAGTTACTTTGAGCATCGATTATAACTAACTCACTACAATTATTTTTCATAGTGACCGACAAAAATAAATTCCAGAAACTCTGACATCTTCCTGATCCTTTAATCCTTCTCTGAAAGTATCTTACCATGTTCTAAAAATTTCCTATCCAGAAAAAAAGCGGACGATACCATGGAAGAGTCTCATACAGTTCCTGATTTTCCTCTACGCTGTATTGCCAGTGAAACAATTTCTTACAATCATACCTTACACCAAAAAACTGTAAGAGTGACCCACTTTGCAGATATGATTTTCCCAATAATTCCCAGTACCTTCTTAACGAACCTTAAGGATTAAAAACCACAAATCCTATACCTTTAAACAAGCAATTCTTGTATATATATAAATATATATTTTCTATCTCGGAAACGGCTATAACGATTTGGATGAAATTTCATATTTAGATAACGTTAGTTTTTTAATATTACCTAAATAGTTGTCCTCCCTGCAAAAACCCATTTGTACAAAATACGACCAATTTTTGATCTTGGTATCTCTAAAACAGCTCTAACGCCATCTCGTAGACGCTTCAGATACCAGGAAGCTTACTAATATTTTCTCTTTGGTTTCAAGGAACTCATATAAATTATTTAAACGCACGATTCATGTATACTAACTGACCCATGCGAATATTTCGCACAATATCATGATCAATCACAGAATGGTAATGTAATAATGAAGAAATAGATAAATACAAGTATTTATTGAAGAGTAGTAATAAATATTAATTTCACTGTAAGAAGTCGTTAACATTAAATACTATGTAACTATAAAATGTCGTTACCATTAAATACTACATATTTAATTGTAAAACATTTCAAATTAATTTTTTTTTAAATATTGTCTTTGTCAGAAGTAGATTTTTTCAATATTCTTTACTTTACACAACTTCTCTGAAAACAATATTAGCAGTTGTAATGTGATCATCATTGATTTTATGATTGTAATGAATCTACAAACACGTGAAAAAAACACATACGTGTATCTATACGAAAAAACAGGTTCTGATAAATATAATCGTGCGTTCTGAAGCGTCTGACTTTTTTTAATGTTCGAATTATTTTCTTATCATTTAGAAAGGCAGGGTTGGTGGTGTGAGGTTAATGCGAGGTAAGACCATAGTTTTATCGGAGTGAATTAATTTAGCACTGATGATGCACTCGTCTAAGAGAATTACCACTAATCTTGCACCATTAATTAATCCCTAATAAGCATTAATATTTCTATTTAACATAATAATAGCATTTTTCTTTAAAATAAATTTATGAGGTGATAAACCAGACGATCTCGGAAATCACTCAAGCGATTTGGATGAAATTTCATATGCAGATAACGATTTGCTTTTGAAGTTTGTAAAACGGTTTTACAAAAAAAAAATCAGTTATTGGATTTGATATTTCGAAAACGGCTATAACCTCATCTCGAAGGATTCAGGTACAAATAAGCCTACTGATTGCAGGGAACTGTATACTTAAAAATGCCTATGATACCTTCAAAAAAAACTTTAAGTTTAGTCAAACTTTACTCAAAATCTTGCATATTGAACATAAATCGAAAGCTGCCGAGTGAATATCGGTCACCCAGGTACTATATCTTAAATTTAACTGATACAGTCGTCCGGTAAAACTAATAAAAGTTTACGATGCGCTTAACTGCTTTTTTGTTTTTAATTTTATACTGACTCTTCACTCCTCAACCCACTGCAAGTAACAACCAATTATAAAGTACTTAAAATGTCAATTTTAACAGATACTATTTAGTTATTTACAAATCATTTTTTCAGGCATTAAGAAATTATTATTTTAATGCTTCAGAAATAATTTGACGATAAATTGAATAAATTGTTATTACCAGAACAGGACAATAAATTTAAGGTGCGATTATGAACATCAAAACTAAACTGACGAGGGGATTAAAAATATGCCTTCTGTGTCATCCTACTATAGATAATACCAATCACTTACCGACAAATAATTATTTTCACTACCAGCAAATTGTTATTGTTTTAACTATTTAGAACCAATTAAACATCAAACTACTATATTTTCAACAGAACATAATAACTTCTAACACGTGTTTTCACAATACTGTGTTTAGACTACCTACCAAGCATTCAGCTCAATCTAAATTAATAAAGATTACGAAAAAGAAATTAGAACTAACCAATAACAATAAGTGAATTTCATGGAACAGTTGTATTAATTATTTTAAATTTTAATTTGATTTAGTCAACAAAACTTAGCCAGTGGTGAAATAAATCGCACTTCACATACGTCAGTCAACAAACAGTTTTATTGTTGTAACAATTAATATTGTATAATATATAATTTTGTCACAGTTTTATAAAGATGAAATTTTATTGTTATATTTTGATTTTTACATCATTACCATATTTTATACCTCTTGACAAAATAATATAATATGAATAAAAACAAGTAAACACAGTGTATCCGTCTGAAGGATTTCATCAGGCCTTATAAAAGCCAGACCATAAGCATACTGAAATATACATGCGTATATAAAAATCGTATTTTGATGTGCCAGCATGACTAAGTCCACTAATTCTCAACTTTTTCTAAAATATGCTTTTCAGCGTAACTTCTAACTATAAGATTTTTTTATTGCTTAAATCACGATTTCATTTTATTTGCGTGTAAATGATTAATCCAAATGAGAGTTATGTGTGTCGGTTACAAATTAATTCATATGCAATTTGTATATATTTCTAGCCACTAGAGACAAGAGTGGTAGGGTTGATTCATGTATGAAGATCTTAGATTCGGCCACATGTCACAAATCTCACTCTCGAAATAGCAACAGAGTACTATTACTCTTTAGAAGATAACAGTCATATACAGTCGTACTTTACTTAAAGTGTGGCTGTGAAAAGACGGGCCGAATCGCTAGTGAGTTAATAGAATAGTACCTGGATGACCGAACTTCACTCGACATACCCTCCTGGAAATTGAAATTCATTGCTCCAGAAATGGGAAACTTTATATACACATTCCTGGGGTCAGATACAACACATGATCACACAGACAGAACCATAGACACATAGACACAGGCAACAGAGCATGCACAATGTCGGCACTAGTACTGTGTATATCCTCCTTTCGCAGCAATGCAGGCTGCAATTCTCCCATGGAGACGATCGTAGAGGTGCTGGATGTAGTCCTGTGGAACGGCATGCCAAGCCATTTCCACCTAGCGCCTCAGCTGGACCAGCGTTCGTGCTGGACGTGCAGACCGCGTGAGACGACGTTTCATCCAGTCCCAAACATGCTCAATGGGGGACAGATCCGGAGATCTCGCTGGCCAGGGTAGTTGACTTACACCTTCTAGAGCACGTTGGGTGGCACGGGATACATGTGGACGTGCATTGTCCTGTTGGAACAGTATGTTCCCTTGCCGGTCTAGGAATGGTAGAACGATGGGTTCGATGACGGTTTGAATGTACCGTGCACTGTTCAGTGTCCCCTCGACGATAACCAGAGGTGTACGGCCAGTGTAGGAGATCGCTCCCCACACCATGATGCCGGGTGTTGGCCCTGTGTGCCTCGGTCGTATGCAGTCCTGATTGTGGCGCTCACCTGCACGACACCAAACACGCATACGACCATCATTGGCACCAAGGCAGAAGCGACTCTCATCACTGAAGACGACACGTCTCCATTCGTCCCTCCATACACGCCTGTCGCGACACCACTGGAGGCGGGTTGCACGATGTTGGGGCGTGAGCGGAAGACGACCTAACGGTGCGCGGGACCGTAACCCAGCTTCATGGAGACGGTTGCGAATGGTCCTCTCTGATACCCCAGGAGCAACAGTGTCCCTAATTTGCCGGGAAGTGGCGGTGCGGTCCCCTACGGCACTGCGTAGGATGCGACGGTCTTGGCGTGCGTCCGTGCGTCGCTGCCGTCCGGACCCAGGTCGACGGGCACGTGCACCTTCCGCCGACCACTGGCGACAACATCGATGTACTGTGGAGACCTCGCGCCCCACATGTTGAGCAATTCGGCGGTAGGTCCACCCGGCCTCCCGCATGCCCACTATACGCCCTCGCTCAAAGTCCGTCGACTGCACATACGGTTCACGTACACGCTGTCGCGGCATGCTACCAGTGTTAAAGACTGAGATGGAGCTCCGTATGCCACGGCAAACTGGCTCACACTGACTGCGGCGGTGCCCAACCGCTGCGCAGCTAGCACTCTTCGACGGCCAACAGTGCAGTTCCTGGTGTGTCCGCTGTGCCGTGCGTTTGATCATTGCTTGTACAGCCCTCTCGTAGTGTCCGGAGCAAGTATGGTGGGTCTTACACACCGGCGTCAATGTGTTCTTATTTCATTTTCCAGGAGTGTATTTCGATTTTTGTTCAGTATGCAAGATTTTGATTAGAGTTTAAAGTTTTTTCGAAGGCTTCATAGGCAAGTGCGCAGTTTCCTGCGAAGAGAAGTTTAACTAACATCAGTAGGCTTGTTGGTACCTGAATCCTATGAGATGACGTTAGAGCCGTTTCGAAGATATCAAATACAAGAATTGATTTTTTTTATCTACATTTGAAATTTCAACCAAATAGCTAATTTCCGAGATCGTCTGGTTTACCACCTCATAATTAACTTTTAAAGAAAAATGCTATTATTATGTTAAATAGAAATATTAAGGCTAATCAGGAATTAATTAATGCTGCAACATTAGTAATTAAGTTTAATGTAGTATTTAATGTTAACGACTTTCTACAGTGAAATTAATATTCATTACTACTCTTCAAAATAAAATACCTTTCAATAATAAATACTTCTATTCATTTATTTCCTCATTATTGTATTACCATTCGGTCATTGATCTTGATATTGTGCGAAATATTCGCATTGGTCAGTTAGTATACACGTTTAAATATATGGGTTCTTTGAA
Organism: Vandiemenella viatica; assembly: GCA_031002005.1. Classification (NCBI taxonomy): domain Eukaryota; kingdom Metazoa; phylum Arthropoda; class Insecta; order Orthoptera; family Morabidae; genus Vandiemenella; species Vandiemenella viatica. The sequence continues at coordinate 87,816,106 of CM061914.1, forward strand.
ACCAAAGAGAAAATATTAGTATGCTACCTGGTACCTGAATCGTCTACGAGATGGCGTTAGAGCTGTTTTCAAGATGTCTCGAGTAAAAATTGTTCGTATTTTCTAAAATTTGGTTTTAGCAGGGAAGACAACTATTTAGGTAATCTTAAAAAACAAAACGTTATGTAAATATGAAATTTCATCGAAATCGTTAGAGCGATTTCTGAGATTGCAAATATATATTTATATACAAGAATTCGTCGTTTACAGATATAAGGTAAAGCAGAACGGCAACCTATAGTCATCTTAAACATCCAGTACTTGCATTTGTATTATGGTGTTGGGTTAAGAATTAACAGTTTATTCTCACGTTTAAGTTACGAGATTTTTCTTCAGTTTCACGCTGACACCAGAGTCGCACTCCTCTGGGAGGGGGGAGGATGGGGTGGGTGGGTATGGAGATGAGACTGGAGGGTTCTTCGCGTAATGTAAACATTTATGGACGCTCTTCGTCGCTTCGCCTATTACTTCCGCCGCATGTGGGTCGCAGTAAGGGTATTTCTCTCTGAGGAATAATGAGAGCAAACTTTCTTATAATTAAGTCTGTCAGCTTGTCTTCAATTGCCATCCCTCGCTTATCACTCTTCCCCGTTAATCAATAACCACTCTTAGACTAACCCCTTGACTCACCAAGTCAATTCAGCCACAGCAACAAAAACTTTTCTATATGCACACCTCGTCACAATACTTAGATTAATTTAATTGCGATTGAGCGCACGCTCCGGTGGTAATTTCACTACACAACCATTTTTCCCCTCTCCTGTACCCACTTACTTTTGCCCTGTACGAATTTCAACTTTAAATTGTTTCAGAGTTTTTGGTAAATTATTATTCATCATTTTTCTTGGTAATTTAATCCATCTCTGACCCTTACAAACGAAAGAGAATTTTTCCACACACTTATGCCTGAAATCAAGTGTCAGCTTGTAGTCATGGTCATCTTTTCCCTTTCATGCACCTCCCTGAGTTCTTACATCAACATCTTTCCACGCCTCATCACCATATAACCCCTGTACACTCCCATGATTCTCTTCATCCTACTCTTGTCTTCCAATGTATCCCATTCCAGCTCCTTTATCATATCAGTTGCTGATTGTGTTTTGCGGTAATTTCCAGGGACAAATCTAGCAACCCTTCTTTGCACTCCCTCCAACTCCTGTAATTGATACACAAAATGTGGTTCCCAATGGTCTGACAAATATTTTGTAACCCAATTCCCTTTTCTCTGATACATTCCCTCATCGCTCTCGCCAACAAATGAAGGACCTTTTCCTATCTGTTTAATGTGTCCTCCCCAGTTCAGATTGTTATCAAATTTTTATGCCATGATATTTACGTTCCAAGTCTTCGACAAGTACTGCACTTCCCACCTTATAACCATAAATAACCATTAGTTATTTATCTGTGTACCTAATAAGCTGACCGTTCGTTGCATTTATCTTCATCCCATATTGACCTACCCAGCTAAATATCCTATCCAGAAACCCTGCAGCTGTCCAGATTTCCACCGTTCTGATCCTATTATATAACAATATGTCATCTGCAAACAACCAAACTTCTGCTAAATCATCAACACATTCAATCTTAAGGATAACAGTGGTCCCAATACGCTGACCTGTGGCACTCCATTTTCAGTTCCACTTCATTTGATACTGCGTTCCCTACCCTAACTTTTTGTTTTCTAATCCAATAGTTTTTACTTTACTTTATTTTATAGCTCACTCTGTCAATATCACTTGAAAGATCTAGTGTTAAACTATTAATTTGATCTCTTTGTTCATTTAATGCAAAAAATCTTGCATGCATAATAAGAATTTAAAAGCATCACACAATGTCTCTTCTACACATCAGTTTTAGAAACCATTACCCAGAAAAGAGAAAGCCTTGTTTTTCCTTCGGATTTTGTGCCTCGTCGACGTCGATATCATTAGAGGCCGGTGGATCTGGGAAAAAGAACGGGAAGGAATTCGGTCATTACATTTTGAAGGAACCAGGCAACTGTGGCAATATATTGCAAGCCATTCATCGGTGCGTTCACTATTGAGCGGTGTTTATGAACCTTTACACGTCCTTTGATCGAACATATCACCGTTCTCCACGAAAATATCGTCTAGTTTTTCCTGGCCAGAATCCATAGGAAGATTCTGGCTAATTTACATTTACATATTGACAGCTGAGATAGAGACACTGTTACTCACTGAAGCGACTTGCTACAAGCCGTTTCAGTTGGACCCCCGGGCTCAGAACTACACAGAAAAAAAATCCTCATTGAGAAACGTGTTTAAATAAACCAGAAAGTAGAGTGAGCTGACGCATTCAGTATGGAAGATTAATCCGACTAATGTAATACCTTACTCCCCATCCCCATCCACGAATTTCTGATATCATTTCCAGATGAATCTCCAAATGCAGGTCGATTTGAAACCGTTACGACAGAATGAAATTTTAATACTACTCGAGAGGTCCTGGCGAAAATGTTGTGGACACCAATAAACTGACTGCACTTTCGTAAATATTCGATGGTTTACGATGCGTGTCGACATACTGCGCCATTTCCATTAAATTTTCACAACTGTGCTACAAGGTCCTACCTGGAACATTAAATAAACTGAACTTCCATCATTTGGTGTGGCATGACAGTTATAGCTGAAACAAGTAGTTACTTCCTTCAGATGAACATAAAATCGATGAACAATTTTGGACATCAGAAGTATTTTTGCCCGAATTTTTCTCATCTCATGTAAAGCTAATTTTGTTAACAATGCTATGACGTTGCGTATTTGGAGTCAAGATTAAACTGGAGGTCCCTGCTATTTAGCAGATTATTCCGTGAAGCAGAAAATAATGATGGAATGCGCTGAAGTATGAAACTCTTTCACCAGTCAGTAGGCCACATCAAATGTCTTTATTGTCATTTCGTTTTTATAATTCTCATAATCCTAATCGCTGTTGTTCGTGTCTGTAAATACTAAAATAGTTTTAAATACATGAAATTTCAACAGGAAGTATGAAGGGAAAGTATGAAAAAATTTATTACACATAAGAACTATGACTTGGATAAAATTTAGAAATTCCTGTTTCGCATGGTATCTCGTTAACGTCATCCTGAAAAGAGATATTCTCTTTTATTTGTATATTTCAACTAAGCATACAGTAGACAACTCGCATTAGTTATCTACAATAGTGATGGTGCGCTAATATTCTTCTGTACATTTACATAGCTGCAAACTTTAGTTTCAGTTGTGAGAATTAATTCTTTCCCGGCGAACAGCTGCTAAACATTCTTCTGCCATACAGAACGTTTTGACAGCTACCTTCAGTGTCATCATCAGGTGAAATGGTAGGTCGAAGTGGTTACTGCAACCGCACTTCACCAAATTTAACTACCTCATTTAACAGTAAATAGCTGGGGAAAGCTTTTGTTCCCAGAGTGCAGTGAAGTTTATGCGGTTTACGCATCACCTTCAATTTCATGTTGGGCTGTCGTTACTTGTGCGTCTTTATAGGAATTGTCGATTCCGGTATTGCTTCATTACTAGTGGTCATGGAGTTTCGTTGGCCCTCTGTGTCTATGATCGTAGAGGGGCTCGGCACCCAGCGCGTTGATCAGAGGGTTGGCCGAATGCTGGCTTTTTTCATAAAATTGCGCAGCCTGTTTCTGGAAGCGGTTCCTGAGTTTGAGCAGTCCGCTGATGCTGTGGAGGTCTTCAACTCGCGTCTTCTACTATTACTATTATTTTTACTCCGCGATTCACTAAAAGTGTGTGGCGGAGGATCCATTGCACCTATCGGAAAGGGTAATTGTTTTGAAGGGATATTCGGGATATGGCAGGAAGCGCCCATGGGCTATTGTGAGGAACCATCCCAGCATTCGCATGGAGAGATCTGGGAAAACCATGGAAAACGCAGATCAGGATGGCCGGAGAGCTTTATCGAATGCTACTCCTGTCGGATTTTAAGTTTACTCACCCGGTAAATCCTTTCTGTTCCATTCCCTAATCGCTCATGGAAAAAATGAATACAGAAAAGAATCGGTTCTGGCCCTGATTTCTCTTATCTTATTTTCACGGTCATTCCGAGATACGAATGTTGCAGGTAGCAATATTTGTTTGATGTCATTCTGAAATATGTCAGTCGTGAATTTTTTAATTAGCTTCCGTCAAGAGCAACGCCTTCGGTGTTCCAGGTCTTCCCAACCTAACTCCTTCAACATCTCACTTACGCTTTCCCTCCAACTATATATACCTGTCACGAATCGGGCGGCCCTTCTCTGGACCATCTCTAATGCCTCCATTAATCCCTTTAGATGGGGACCCCATACAGAGCAACAATATTCTGAGTGAGGACGCACTAGTGACTTGTATGCAATCGATTTAACTTCCGGAGTGCATTGTTTTAAATTACTACCTAGAAATCGAAGCATACGATTTTCTTTCTCATTTACATTCTCGATATGTTCATTCCACGACAAATTATTACGAATTGTTACCCCTAGGTATTTAGCAGAATCTACCTTTCTAAGGACAGTATCATTAATTGTAAAATCAGAGCTAAATGGTGTCACCTTTTTACTTACACGCATGACTTGGCACTTTTTAGCGTTTAATTCCAACTGCCAGTCTTTACACCACGCAATTATTTTCATTATTTGTAACAAAGCACAGTCTTCCTGGGTTTTAATTTCACGATTAATAGCAGCATCATCGGCAAATAATCTTTTCATCACACTTATTATGTCACACAAATCATTAATGTATATGAGAAACAACAGAGGCCCTATCACGCTTCCCTGGGGAACCCCGTACCTCACCTCGGTAAATGATGAACTCTCACCATGGAGAACTACACACTGTCTCCCTGGGCAGGTTGTAGGTGAATCTTATTACCTTATTCAGTATGGTCGGCAGTCGCTGCAGGTGGGAGTCAGCAGTGTTGAGGTGTGAGTGCCAGCAGCAGCAGCGGCAGCAGCGTCATCTGTATGGCTTACGCCATGTTGTTTGATGCAGTACCAGGGTAACCCCTATGACTGCTGTCGACTTTGCTTTTTTTGAAGTGTCTTTTGGTCAAATCGTCAGTTGTTATTTTTGTCTGATATTTGCTTGTTCTTGACGTGGCATCAGGGCGGTGATCAGCTGCGTGAGCAGCGTAACCACCACCGTTAGCTGGTCACTGGGTCCGGTACGGCAGTGGCAGCGGTCGGCAGGTCGACCTTCACGGCGGCCGGTCGGCTGCCGACTGAACCCAGGAGCCGTCGTGGGCTGGTCTTGGCGACTCGGTCCGGCCCGCGTATGGAGCCCGCTCGTAGTCGCCGGTCTGGCAGTGTGAGGTGGCTTACTGGAGCGTGTCTCCTGCGGGGCTCTCTTGGGCGCCGTGGCAGCTTTAGAGCGATACTTCGCCTTCAGCTGCTTCTTCTTTTCGCAGCCAGAGAAGCAGGCTGCGTGATTTAGTCCGCAGTTGCAGCAGACAGCCTCCTCTCTGGCTACGGTACATTCGGCAGCACGATGGTCAGCCCCACATCTGTTGCATCTGCGCCGGTTCTTGCACTCCTTTGCCTCGTGACCATGGAGCTGGCAGTTAAAACACTGCCGGAGTTCGGGCGGGGAAGGCCTCTTCTTGGCAGCCTTCCTAGCCCTCTCTCTCGGCGGTGCTGAAGCGGTCACAGGCGACAGCTGGCTCGGCGGGATGGGCTGCACCATGTCACAGCCGATGCCCTGGTCTCTCAGCAGGCTGGTGGCCCTCATCAGGTCGGCGGGGCATGAGGCCAGGATCTGCAGGCCTCCCTCGACAGGCCAGCAGAACAGAGGCAGCTCTGTAGCCAGCAGGAGCTGAACATACAGGCTGCCCCAGTTTCCCTCATAAGCCGCCACCACGGGTTGGACAGGACCCTGCTCCGTGGTTGGTGCTGGGTCATCCTCTTCATCCTCTGGCGTGGGCGACGCTGGAGCTGCCTGGTCTGCCGCAGCGTCGACCCTCGGAGGGCTGGTTTGCGCTGGAGGCTCCGGGATTTTGAAGCCTGGTGCCTCTGTTCCCGGAGTCTGCAGCGTCGTGGGTGTCGAAGCAACATTTTTGCCTCCCGCCACCTGCCAGTCCTCTGTTGCCGCTGTTTGTTGCTTCCTGCGCAGTCGCTTCTGCTTCCCGTTTAGCTTGCGGAAGAGTTTCTTGGCGCAGAAGTCGTCCGCGAAGACCCACGGTATTGTTTGTATGGCCGCTGGGCGCTTGTGCCCTTTGGCCGCAGCATCATCGTGGATGATTTTAACGTCCTCATCACTCTCCCCTGAGAATTTCAGTGCTCCATAGCACTCGTAGGGGTCTATTGGGAGAGACCAACCATACTTCAGTCCGGCATGTATGATCCACAACGACCAGGAAGTAAAATGATACTTCCGCTGCGGCTCGGCGAGATGCCTCGGCTCGAGGCGTACATCAGTGCGCAAGTTAAGCCGGTACACGAAACCGTCTCGCTCACGTTTTGCCTCTATGTAGAGGTCGTCTCCATCTGGGCCGTCCTCAGCTGCCGACGGGTCGACATCGGAGGCAGTAACACTCATGGCCGTCGTCTCCGTGAGGAGTCCGTCTCGCAGTGCGTCTGAGTAGTGAGTGTGTGAGTGCCTCGCGATTTTGGCTCATATAAGTACTGATGGCGGCTAGCGGACCCATACGAGGTCCGCTGCGCAAGTTCGGTGACGTGTTATCGCAGTAACCACCTCTGCCTACCACTTTACCTGACGAAGACAGCGAAGGTAGCTGTCAAAACGTTGTGACTTTGCTGAACATACCCGATAAAACAACCGAGAAGAATTTTTAGCGCAATTTTCAGTTCTTCCAAGCCCAAGAGATGCGCCACAACGTCTTTCAGTTTCTGTTTAATTTTAAAACCTTTAACCAAAGTCGTTTTAATTTCGGCGTTCCGGCTGTTATTTACCTCAGTATTTCACCGTTTGTTTCGCAGAGACTGAGCACCGAAGCCTGTAGAGTATCTCGCGTCTTGCTATCAAACTGTTGTTTCGGAATTCAATTTCTCTGCCGTCACCGGCGACTGAATACATTCCACTCGCTTCGTCTTGATTGAATCAGCTACCTTGTTATTTTCTGAAGTGTTCCTCTCTTCTGCTGCATACACTCCTACTTCAGTTCTTCACATCCAATGGTATATGGACGACCGAGCGTGGTGGGTGAGCGGTAATGTTCTGGCCTCGCATTCGGGAGAACGCCGGTTCGAATCTCCGTCCGGGCATCCAGATTTGGGTTTCACATGGTTTCCAAAAATCAGTCCAGCCGAATGCCGGGATGCTTCCTTCAAAAGTCCATGGCCGAATACCTTCCCGTTCTTTCTCCCCAGTAAAATAAAAAAAGGATACGGAAGTTTCAAAGGCATTTCGTAATTGTGGTTACTAGCAAAACTATTTTAAAGGTGTTCTAGCAGTCATACGTAATGCCAGGCAATAAATGTATATGAATATAGAAGTGTAGTAGATTATTTATATTATAATTTGGGGATATCATATATTAATTGGATTTTTGGGACCATCTTTGACAGCAAAGAATAAACTTGGTGCAGCAGACCCAAGACTGAGAAGAAGTGGATGGACATTATTATTAATGGAGAGGCGTTAATAAAATAACTGTATGATTCGGAATCAGTCACAAAGAAGCTTCTTAAGTCATACAAATAGTTGGACCTTAAGAGAAAAGTTTATTTACACAAAAATTAAGCGTATTTTTGTGTTAAGTAATTTGTAATATCTGAATAGCATCAGGATAATGACCTGTTAAAGTTAAATTTGGAAAGTTTAGTTGCGACCATATAACTGATGGTACTCTTCAAGTAAAAGTAATAGGAAATGAAGTGAGGTAGAGTACGCTTTTTATTTCACATAAAGAAAGAAAAACGGAGGAGGGATTGACGATGTTCTAATTGTAACTGCAAAGCTGAACTTAAAAGCCATTTACGTCTAAAAGATGGCAAATACTGCTTCTCATCGTGGGAAGAAGTTTTTAAAGAAGTTATAAAAAGGTAAAAGAAGTATAATTTTTAATTACTTAGGACGCTGTCAAGTGTAGTAAGTAAATGGTTATTAGTTAGATAAAACGTTTCGTGGTGTTACCGAGCTTCAGAGGAAATGTTTATTTGTGTGATACATTTTTTAAGCAGCTACAACTTGTATACACACGCTAGTATGGCCGAGCGTGTTACAACCTCGCCATAGTGGGAGATATAATCAACCCTGTTTATATCTCGAATCCGCCGTAGCTATATCCGTAATTACAAGCAAATGTTGGGACGCTACCCAAATGCCGCCTCGAACTTCCCACAGGATATAAACATATTAACACAGTACACGCAAAACGAAGCTTACTCTGTTCACTGATAGATGATGACACCTACGATCCCACACCCCTGCCCTAACTTGTTTACATAAGTAAGGTACAAGTTTGAGTGTCGGACTATACAGGGTGTTACAAAAATGTACGGCCAAACTTTCAGGAAACATTCCTCACACACAAACAAAGAAAATATGTTATGTGGACATGTGTCCGGAAACGCTTACTTTCCATGTTAGAGCTAATTGTATTACTTCTCTTCAAGTCACATTAAACATGGAATGGAAACACACAGCAACAGAAGTTACCAGCGTGACTTCAAACACTTTGTTACAGGAAATGTTCAAAATGTCCTCCGTTAGCGAGGATACATGCACCCACCCTCCGTCGCATGGAATCCCTGATGCGCTGATGCAGCCCTGGAGAATAGCGTATTGTATCACAGCCGTCCACAATACAGCACGAAGAGTCTCTACATTTGGTACCGGGGTTGCGTAGACAAGGGCTTTCAAATGCCCCCATAAATGGAAGTCAAGAGGGTTGAGGTCAGGAGACCGTACTAACATACTAACGAAACTAAAATGAGCTCTAACATGGAAAGTAAGCGTATCCGGACACTTGTCCACATAACATATTTTCTTTGTTTGTGTGTGAGGAATGTTTCCTGAAAGTTTGGCCGTACCTTTTTGTAACACCCTGTATATGTAAACGCCTTCAGCATCATGTGAGATGAGTTTGGCTTTGCCGCAAAAAGGAGATAGAATGTGTTAAAGAAAATGAAAAACTGAAAGTTTGATTATATTACATGAATTTGTGTGTAAGATACCCATCATTTCGGCTTTAATAAAGATCTTCCGTTTCATATATCAATGTTATGGGGTATTTTCCTATAATCATTCAGTGTAATACCTAAATGGTACCATATTCCTCCATAAAGGTTAGTGGCGAAGGCCAATTTCACAAACAGAATAGTACTTAAAACATCGACACCGAAACACAATCTCAAAAATAGTTAGCGACAATTGCTTTCCTCCATTGGCACCCATCCAGCTCATCGCCTTAATTACCAGCAAAAAAAAAAGTAATATCAAAGTGACTTCATCTTTTGTTGAGACACTGAATTTAAAAAACACTAAATTCAAGCTCTTCTCTCAACTCGTTTATTTTAAAAATGATTAACTATCCAAAGTATATCGTTATCAGGTAAATTAAATCTTCAAGTTGAGCTAATTATATGAGAGTTCTTAGCGCCCTGGAGATATATCTTATTTAGATAAATTATAAAGTCAGCATATGTTAAAACACTTCCGGTAAACTATTCATACGACATGACGACGAACGTTGAATGTAGTTTGCTGAAGTGCATGAGCAGAAAACGGTGAATCTAAGCTATCCGTATCATTATCATCTAAATTAAAATGTTAGTTAGGTTACTATTATTTGCTATTAATGATTTTAATTAATATAAAACCATTTTCTTTCTCTTTTATCAAAATTAATGCTATCTGCGAGATATCTTAGTTAATTTCCTGCCAAGGTATCAACGTACAGAAGCGTTTAATTAAATAGCAACAGGCGATACGGTTAAAACCAAAAATTTAATCAGTTCATGAAATCTTGAATTTTAAACTGTGCTATTTCATTTTTATCATGTAAATCTGAGAACCAATTTTAAACTGCTGTTTTTTTTTTTTCAGGTTTAATTTAGTCGCTGTCATACAAAGGTGTAAGACGAATTCTAAGAACCTAAACATAGCCAGAATTTCTGAGCTCAGTAATTACATCTCCGATGGTCAGGGACAGCCCTTTGTAGGGATGGGGTAATTTGTCTCCGTATTTACAAGGTTTCTCAGAAAGTTGGTCGCGCAGGCTCACACAATTTAGTTCATCAATCAACGCCGTCAGTTCCTCTTACACAGAATGACGAAGTTCTGACGCTCTCAGCTCTTAACAGAAGTGAGCAAGACAGAACAAATAAAGCGCTGCAGCATTGTCGTTGCCGTTGCCGTTTTCTTATTTGACTATATTTTTCTGCTGTATTTATGCCGTTAACATGTTTTTCATGCGAGAAAAATCTTGCTTAGTCCTCGTGCATGTAGCTGGAATTCTTCCGTGATTCAGATTTCTTCTAAAACTGTTGGTGCCTTTTGCGTTGAAGGATTATTGAATTACGTGACGATTTTTCAAGTTCCTACAGCTCTTTCAGTTAACAGAAGTGGGTCATGGTCACTTTGCTTTATCCCCACTCCACTGCCCTTACTGCTACATACGAAGGGGAAAGAGTTTTTTTTTTTTTTTAATTGGCATTCGGCTACTGGGCCATACAGCCATCTCAATGTGATTTGTTGCTATCAAGTATTGACACAAGGACACTACAACACGGACAAGACATTCACATACACAACACTAAACACCCATGCCCTTGGCCGGTATCGAACCGGCGACCTTCGGTACGCGGAGCTAGCACTCTAGCCCCTACGCTACCGAGGCCGGCAAGGGGAAAGAGTTGGCGCTGGCAAATTTGACACTTGCCACCCTGGTCTGTTCGGAGGGGTAGGCAACGGAAAGGGGTGGTGTGGTGAGGAACGGGGTGAGGAGTAAATGACCTTGAGCCGACAGTGGAGGATGAACAGGGTACATTGCGTGCTGAGACAATGTACTTAAAAATACTTTCATATACTGATCAAAGTAGTATTTTATTTCTTTAATGGGTAAAAACAGATAAAACTGTAACGATAGTTATTCGTAAGACCATAGTTAAGTATTCTACTGTTGGTTACGTACCTCATCAAAATGCCTTTTCAGCTTCTTTAGAACGTGGTTAAGAAGAGAAATCTTAGGCGATACATAAGCCATGTATAGCTATTGAAGCAACCAGTCAGTTTCATATAGTAAAACTACTTCAGATTGATGCTACAACGTCTCTTATTTTTAAGACCTAGTTCTTCCTTTGAAGAAATTACTTAAGTCCCATCTGTAACCACGCGACTATCAGCCGTTACGACAAGAATAGTTTAAAAAGTTCACTAGCATCTGAGAGTATTTCATATATTTCAATAGCAGCGATTCGTTTCTCTCTCTCTTTTTGTGGCTTTACACCTCGCCATGATAATTAGAGGATGTATTTACCTGAAGCGATTTCGGGAAACTATGGAAAACCGAAAGGTGGATGGCAGAACGGGGATTCGAACCCGCGACCTCCCGCATACGTGACCAGAGCGTCACGGCTCGCCCACTCGGTGCAGTGGTTTTGACACAGCTGAGGTCAATCCTCAGGAAGAAGCTGAGAGTAATGGCCAATAAATATTTTCATTTCCTAAATGATTTGTGAGTAGTTCAAGAGAAATCCAAACAATAATAAATGGCTAATGCTATGAAGTTTATTTAAAGAAACTTGTAAATTAAACTACAGTTCGCCACAAAACAAACGCTTAAATAAACTTCAAGACAACGAATACAGATAAATGCTTCAGAGATTACTAGAAATGAGTTAGCAATAATAAGTACAAAACTCGGTGAACGTAAAAAGGCATATAGATTCATTGAGTTTTAGATAAATTGCTCAGCAGCTTTGTCGAAAATTTATTCCAGTAAATGACTCATTGAGTTCCAGTAAAAATTTGCGCTAGCTTGTGACTGAAATCAATAGGTATTTTACGGTTATGGCCCTTCCGCCTATTATTCCTAATTCATAGCCCAATACCCATTTGGTCTCATCGCTACTGTATGCCTCATACACATCCAGCACTTTCCTCATTTTCCTCCTGCCTTACAGTGTGTCCGTTCCCAGCGTCTTTATCATATCAGTTATTGACTGCTTATATGTTAATTTCCTCAAACAACTCTAGCTGCCTTCTTATACATCACTTCCAATTCTTGACCCATATTTAAATTCCACACTACAAAAACATCTTCTAGCCAGCCACGGTTTTCTATCCCAATTTTCTCACTTTCTGGTACACCCCTCGGAACACTGTCTTTAAGACACAAGACTTATCTAACCATCCCTACCATTCCACCAGTGTGTCCCGACAAACTAAATCCATCATCAAAAGATACGCCAAGGCAATTACGCTTTAAGTGTTGAACAATCAGTTCACCTTGCTCCATATAACCCTAAAAAACCTTTTTTTTTCTGCGCCGCAAACATTCCGACCCTTTTTGGCATTTATCTTCATTTCATTACAAGCTATGCAATCAGATATCGTATACTGACCCCTTTGAGCCTCTTCACCGAGCGAGGTGGATGAGCGGTTAACGTTCTGGCCTCGCATTCGGTAGGACGTGGGTTCGAATCCCCGGACGGGCATCCAGATTTGGGTTTTCCATGGTTTTGCCAAATCACTCTTGCGAATGCCGGGATGCTTCCTTCAAAAGGCCATGGCCGAGTTCCTTCCCGTTCTTTGCCCCAGTCCCATCCCCCCTCTAATGACTCCGATGTCGACGAGGCATAAAGCCATAAGCCTCTCTTTTTCTCATATTAGTTGCATTATACATCACCATGTTATTCGAAATCAACCTAAATTCTAAATTTAAACCAATATCTGAGTCGTTCCTTGGAATAATGAACAGCAACAGTCGCAATACACTCTCCTGCCATCTCTTCTCCTATTTCCTTCACTACCCTTACTCGTCATTTCCTGTGCCTTAAGACCACCTCTCACGCATCACAAATAAGTCCATTCGAATGTCTGTATAGTTTCTTCAAAATGCCATGGCAGAATTCCATCCAGTTCCTCACCCACAGTCCTTTTTTCGCCTCTAATGGCCTCGACGTTGACGAAGCACAAATATCATCAAACTCGTTTGTCGTGGTGGAAGTTGCTACCATATGCCTTTCCGACTCTGTCTGAAATCGTAAAGTGGTCAGCTGGACAAACTGAATTGATGAATCTGTTTTATGGACCGCTTTTAAGAAACTTGGGTGGTTTTACGAGGTTTTTTTTTTTTAACAGTTTAACGTCCCTTTTTAACAACGTGGTCTTTAGAGACGGGAAAGGATGGGGGCAAGGAATGGGAAGGAATTCGGCCATGGGCTTTTGAAGGAAGCATCCCGGCATTCACCTGGAGTGATTTGGGGAAACCATGGAAAACCCAAATCTGGATGCCCGGACGGGGATTCGAACCGCCGTCCTCCCGAATGCGAGGCCAGAACGCTATCCGTTACACCACCACGCTCGGTAGCGGTTTTACGAGGGTAATTAGTAGTTTTACGGGGTACCTACCTATCTAGTGGTCGACGGTCAACTTAGACAGACGTAAATAATTTGTCGTGTTACGGTGGCAGAAAAAGAAGAAATACTGAGTATGGTGGGTGAATGGTTGATACCATGGCCTCGCATTCGAGATAACGTGCGTTCGATCTCGGGTCCAGCCACCCTGATTTCGGTTTGGCGAATGCCGAGATAGTTCCTTCTTGAAGCCATGGCCGAAATCCTTCCCACAGTTTTCCCTCTGACATGTCTGGCCTTGAATAGAGTCGGCATTGACTCTGTGCAGCGTTTTCTACATTCTTTAAGAAAGAAAACTACAAAATGGATGTCGATTATACAAACATTTTTTAAACTAAAATTGGCGCTTTGTTTAAGCTACTAATTACCCTGCGAAGTGTTCAACCAATTATGAGATAACCACTCCGTTAGTGGATGACGGCGTGTTATTTTGACGAGAAAGGCCCAATCTCTCCTCTCTCAACACATGCAAGCCGTTAGCTCGGATAAACAAACTGAGAAGTATTTTGACACAATATGGAAAACCAATGATCTGGTCGAAATCCTGGTGAATTTAATTAATACTGTTCATTGACACAACTCTTATAACGTTTATGTTATATTGAAACAAGTTTCCGATACATTTCACAAGTTATTTTAGGTTGTGTACAGAGCGCGTGAACTAGTTTCAAACCTTGTTCAACCGGATAGACACACACACACTGCCCCACCATGCTAAAATCCAGGCGCCCATATCAAACATCGCTTCCTGCACAGCTGTGCTGGCGAGCGTCAAAGATTGCTACTTAAATATAATAACACTACGCTACATCGTTTACCAATAAAACTACTACTTTGGGAAGCCTAAAATATTACAAATAAAGTTATAAATATTAATATAATTATTCAGGATATTCATAATTATTAAATGCAACGAAATTCAATAATAATAATAACAGTAAATTAATAATAAAAATTATTGGTGGGTTGGTGACAATGTTACACGTGCCATATCATCTACACATCCTGCTGCAACATTGTTTCCTTGTGTATATATCATCATTATTTACTGTGCAGTATGGAAAAAAGAAGACGAACATAATCGATACATCTTAAAAATGGATGGATACTTTAAAACAACTGTAAAAAAAATATTATCTACATTTGGTTTTCAAAAACCTATCCACTCTCCTCCATCAATCCCTTAACAAATGTCTAAACGTGCAACAGTTAAGTTTTCGCAAGTATCTCGAAATAGTAGCGAATTCGGCCAAAACAGATGTTCTAAAAGCCCCTAAAATTTAATGTTTATTGCTGATGTACTGGTTCCTCGTGGACAATCAGTGACCTAGAAATTCGAACTTTAAAAAGTTGTTTTAAAGTTAGTTTGGCGACCCGCAAACTCACATTTTTTATCCGATCTTGGTGACACTTTGCACATGTATACTTTAAAACAAAGAGAAAAGTACTTTCCACATTTGGTTTGCAATAAACACACCCTCCCACCCAATAGCCGCCTTTAATTCTGCAAATATTCTTTACACAAACGCACATTTTTTATCCGATTTCGATGAAACTTTGCACGCGTTACTTTTCTTAAAAAAGAGAGAGAAAATAATGTCTGCATTTTGTTTACAAAAACCGAACCACCCTTCCCCATAATTCCTTTTATTTTCTGCAAATGTTGTTTACGCATACCCACTGCTGTTATCCGATTTCAATGGATGTTTGCACGCGTATACATTTTTTTTAAAACAATAAGAGAAAAATATTGTCTACATTTGGTTTACAAAGCTGCACTCATTCTCCCCGTTATCCCTCTTAAGCCAAATTTACACGAGCAGCTTTTATGTTTTGGTTGATTGGACAAAGTGGATGGTGATGTAGAATGTTTACGGCGATCCGATCAAACGGGACAAAACATCAGTACTTTCATATCCAGCCGGGTACTAAGCTATTACTTAAATTGAAGCCACCCACGCTCGAACTGACGACCCTTGCAGCTTATCAACGCGCTAGCCCCTTCGCCACCGTGACCCGCAAAACTTTCGCTGGGTAAGATAAAGTTATAACTCACTTATGTGACTGTGTTAGTAGTGACAAAATTGTCTTTTGTTGGTTTAAAAAATATAACTATTCTCGCGTCTTATCTTTATTTGTGCTGAAGATTTTATGTTCGAGTGTTTCAAAGTATTAGTGGCCCTCTCCTGAATTCATGACGTAAGAAAATTCGGCGTTTGCTGTAGTAAAGTCTTATCTGGTTCATTACAGGCACCTCAGTAATCTGCGTCCTTTCTCCCCACCCCAGTTAACCATCCCCTAAAGCGTTAGCCACATTAGCGTCTCTTAGAGGCCCCGGACAGTGGAGGACATTTATCTTTTTTTTTTCTCCTGCCTTTCTTTACGACGGGACATAAAAGTGCAGTAAATATCAGCCTCTCCACCGGCCTCCGAGCTGGCAGGCCAGGCTGTTCTTTAAGGAGACAACTTGCTTTATCGATATGTCAGCTGGAGTCGCTTGTGAATGACGACATTAAAATAATACTGAAGCGCTAGAAAGAACTTCTCAAAGAAGTCATTAGTGCACTGCTTAGTTTCTTTACTTCTCTTCCGGGCGATTTCTTTGTAGAATCTTCGCGATTTACTTAATTTCCTTATACAACACAGCCCAGCACATAGTATCTAATCTGGGCCCTAAATTCCATTATTTTACATGCATATATATTTATATCTTATACATGTATCATGTTCATTTTATAAACAATTAATACAAGATAATTTGATTGAAGTTACAATGTATCTGTTACTTCTACTACAATAAAAACAGAGCGGATACCACTACCTCTACTACTCCTGCTATTATTGTTCCTAATATTACTACTCGTATTAAGCTGGGTTCCCACGGCGCGTCCCTCGGCACCTGTTAGGGGACGCCTCTCATATTTGCCGCATAAGCTAGCCAGTATGGCGCGTCTCGACCCACCGCCAGACGGTAGAAGATGAAAGGCGTGCCCTGCCTTCCACGCGCCGTAGGAACGGACCTTTATGGCTATTACTAATACCACTATTCATAATAATACTACTGTTACCACCACCAATTGTCACAGCCGAGCTTCGTTTCCACTAAGGTTCTTCTTTATTTTTTTATTTATCTTTTTGGTGTTGTTGATTGCGCTCCAAGGGTAGAGTCCCCCGGAACGGATAGCGAAGTCAGCCGCCCAGGCCATCAAGAGTTGATCGGGAATACCAAGACGGCCCCAGCTGCCGCTCAGAAGACGGCCTCTCTGGAGCACACTGAAGATCCTCCGACGACTGACGTTGCTCATTATCGTAGGACATCTTCCGTCAATCCGGTGTTGTGAAGGTCAGACTTCCAAGTACATTGTTCCTTCTGTAGTGGGTTCTGGAATTAGCTTCCAATCTTCCACAAGATGTAATTGTGTTCTCTTGTTCAGCTGTCTGTGGTCTTTGATTTCGATCGGCATTTTTCCTTTCTATAATTTATCCTTCCAAAATTTTGAGGCTATATCAGCTGCCTCGCCCATCAAATTCCGCAAAATTTCGTCGCGTAGTATTTCGAATATTACTCTCCCTTGCAGCCGAGCTAGTTGGTGTTCTCTCAAACTGGTTGTTATTCCACATTCCCATACCACGTGCTCCAG
Source organism: Vandiemenella viatica (assembly GCA_031002005.1). Classification (NCBI taxonomy): domain Eukaryota; kingdom Metazoa; phylum Arthropoda; class Insecta; order Orthoptera; family Morabidae; genus Vandiemenella; species Vandiemenella viatica. Next base: position 87,833,339 of record CM061914.1, read on the forward strand.
CGTACTCTCTTCGCCACAATCACCATGTTCACAATGCAATACTTCTTCGTTTACGTTCAAAGTTAACATTTCTTGTTAGGGTGCATTTTTAATAATGTAGCCTTTCTCAAACATACATTGGTTGTGACAATAGGTAACAAAATGGAATGCGGAAATATTTTGTGTTGGAAAAGAACAGAGTGAGTTTGGTTGACAGTGTATGAGGTCTCATTTTTATTCAACATGAAAGAAAAATAATTAATAAATGTTATGTACCTTAATACCAAATTTTAACTAATTGGCTATAGAATAATTAAGAGGCTCTTCCATACCTTCTAGATGGACTGTTTAGTTATAAATGATAATTTTGAAATAGGTGTGGGATAATTTTAAGTCTTATTAATGTGGCAATAGCGCATATTTGATATGAATGCATTCAGTTGATAAACATTTCGCGGCTGTAAAAATCCAAAAGCAGTTGCATTGGTGTACTTTTTACATAATAATTATTATTTCACGGCTATTTCTACTCCGTTGGTTAAGTTGTGATCACGATTAGGTCCATGGGTTATTTAGGTACTAAGTTTCTGGTGCTTGAAGATAGGGTAGCAGAAATTTTTTGTCTATAGTGCACTTTTAAAGATTCAATATACCAGTGGCATACATTTTTCTGTAAAGATAAAAACCAAACCCATTTCTCTGTTGGAAAATTTCTCGTGATGGTCTTTTGGGACGTTGAAGGAGCTGTGTTCGTCGATTTTTTGCATGAGTGATAAACTTTCAATGATGCATGCTACTGTGAACTATTGGAAAAGGTTAAAGAAGCCCATCGGTATAAAATACGCAAGGTTCAGAATAGAAGCTTCCTGTTTCTACACGATAATCTTCTACACCACACGTTGGCAAAATTTGAAGAAATAGACTGGACAGCTTTGGATTATTATAGTCCAAATTTTTCTCCAAGTAACGAGGTAAAATATTTTCCACCTATTACCAGGTACAAGGCTTCTTCCACAGTTGATTACGTGCAAATGGATAAAAAAAATGAACATCGAGTTAGAAACTTCGTGGAAATGTGTGGGCACTAGTGCGGACTGCCTAGAAAAATAATTTTATATTCGTTTTGGTATACGAGTATATTATTCCGCTCATTCCGTTGGATCAGTTGGTTGCGGCACCATGATGATACCTTTCATGTGATTAGCTGTTTTGAGTCCTGAATAGCATAAGAAATTCTCATCAGATCTTGGCCGCAAGGTAGGAGAAGCGGTGGTGCACAAATTCTAATCACCAGATTGTGCACGAAAGTCCTGGTATAAATCACGAAAGATGGTACATTAACCCAAATAATTTTATTATTTAAAAAAAAAAAAAACTCTCGTTTGTATTTTTTAACATTCACTACGTAAAGTCGAACATAGGACGAAACTTGTATAGACTGATGCGAGATAAGAAGTGTCAATTTATGTATTTTCGGTTTAAATTATTCATCGCTGTGCTTTAATTCATGGGAAATAATTTTAATTCAGTAATTTGCAGGAAGTTTTGATCCTAATTCTGTGATTTTATAGACTTGTTTTCTAGTTTTGATATATCTGTTCACAACTTCAAGGAGATACTCAGTGTCCCAGTAAATCGATTTTGTGGGCCATGTTCCTCTAATGCAGTTAATAATGTAGTAAATAATATTGAAATCAATTGATTTTAGATACATTTTTTTTATTTTTTGAAAGAATGTCTCTTTATTCTCTAAAACAGCTTAAAGTGCTTATATGATGAAATTTATGTTAAATATCATTATTTGTTTTAATTATAATACCGTCAACTTTGAAATTATACCAATTTTTTTTTCTACTTAAATTTTCCTTTATTTGTTGGTCTCTGTAGATACATTCTCGGTGTCATCTCTGATAGCTTAGTTTTAGTGTGTAAACAATTTTACTGAACGTGGTGGTGAGCAACCCATTCGGGAGGACGCGGGTTCGAATCTTCTTCCGGCGTTACAGATTTTTGTTTTCAATCTAGGTGAATGCAGGGATACTTCCTTCAATAGGTCATGGCCGAATTCCTTCCCATTCCTTCCCTCGTCCTTTCCTTCCTCTATTGACCTCGGCGTCGATGAGGCATAAAAACAAAATAAAATCGTAAATCATTTTCTTTGTTGACTCTCGTTGAACTAAATTGGTCTCCACCGATTGCTCGCACGGCAGTGAACTACTTCTGGAATACTGTTTGTGACTGATTTGTGTTTGTTACTATCTTCTGTTTTTCTACTGTTGACTGTTTCACTACTGTATGTTAGAAAACAGAAGCCAATGCAAAGCATTGTAAATAACAGGTTAATAGCATTTTTTCCTCGTTAAATACAATTCTTACATTTTCCTTCCTACGTGGCATAGGAGTTGCAGCGCTAGTCTAAAGCTGGAAGGGTTTCTGGTTCGATTCCTGCCAACGGCATTGGTAATTAATTACAATCACGAACATGGATTAGAAGGAGTACTGAGTTGCCTCTTAGCTCAATGTTAGAATAATGAAACGTATTCACCCGTCAATAATCCATCGCAACTGTTAATAAGCTGAAAATAAATGGTGAAAAAATTATAATTTTCGATAAAAGTTAGCAAATTATTTCGTGCTGATGTATTCTCTACTGAGGGCTGGTTATACCACATCGTCGTTCATCTGCACTTTAGAGGGATTATTTTTTCCACCTAGTGTACAACCGAAAGACGAGTTGGTGTAACATGCCATCAGTAAAGGATACATCTACCTGAAATAGCACTGAGAAAGGCTTGAGGTTGGGTGCTGGAACGTTTACCGTAGCAACACCCATTGACGCAATGCCAAAGCTTCAAAGTGAGTGGGATTTTACAAACATGACACCTGTTAAAAGAATAAAATTTTATTATACGTACCTCCGTTTTGACGTGGAAACGTCTACTTGCTCGTTTATGGATAATTAGGGATAGCCGGTCAAACTTTCGTGTGCTACAATGTACCGTCAGTTTTTAATCGCTAATAATTACGAAACTATAGTGCGTTCAGTTAACACAGGCGGCTCGAAGTCACTCTGGTCTATCCCCACTCCCCTGCCCTTACATGAGAAGGGGAAAGAGTGCTCGCTGACAAGTTTGTCACTTGGGCACAGCTGTATGCTTGGAGGGGTAGGCGACGGGAGGGGGTGGTGAGGTGAAGAGCGGGGCACGGTGAACATGACCTTGAGCAGCCAGTTGAGAGTGAAAGGATTATAATAACGCGTTAATAATGGCTGCGCCCACACCGGTAAATCATGTCTGTACGAATTCGTGCAGACTACTAGGAGATAAAGTGAGATAGTAATTTATAAGCAAAGATCGATATTAAATTGAAAATTTAAAATGTCGTCTCATATGAATCGTAAATATCCTCGGAATTATAGAAAACGCAAATTAGAACAAAGCTCAGGTCGAAAGGTACCCAAGGAACCCAAAAAGTTCAGGGATGAACAAATGCGAGAGCTACGACAGCGTCGAAAAGAAAATCCAACATGCACTCTCACTACTCCGATGACGTCACAGGCAAAAGAAATGCTGCACGATTAACTCGTACAGACACGCTCTACCCGTTGTGGGTTCAACCGCTATTAACGCGTGCCATACATTCCAACTTATGAATCATGTGATTTTTTAATTTAAATCCTTTCTGTTATTATTACAATTAATTGATTGTGATCGATCTCATGTCCCTACATTCCGACTTACGATTCACACACAATTTTACCTTAAAATCCTTTATAGTCTGAGCTATACCATTCATCACTGCCTTACTTAACTTGTTACATGTTCAAATGCCTTATTCTCGAAGTCAGACGCTAATTTATCATCGCGATCCTCCCTTCCCTTCCACATGCTGTTTATAAATCTTCCCTCTATATTTATCAATACCTAATCTTCAGTAAATTCATTTTACGGACATGTCCACAATTCTCTTGACCTGCATTATATTCTAAACTATTTCCAACCAACTCTTTTATGATTTTATCACGATGTTTTCACGAAAATCTACTGCAGGGGCCAGAAATGCACCTTTCTGTACCCTTTTTTTGTATGGAAGGTAAGTTCTAACGATCTGTAGGTCTTGAAGGCGGTTTTCAAGGGACACCCAGTGCTCTACCTCGTCTCTGCGGTAAAGGGAAAAAAATCTTGTGACCAGAGCGTTGGGTGCCATCAGTCAAGACGGCTGTGTGGTGGTCTCTGGAGAGGGCTGGCTGGCCAGCAGATAACAAGCGCCATTTATAACACGACCGGCACACCAAAAAGGGCGGGCAGCCGGCAGCTCCAAACCACCACTACAGTTAGACGTCTCTCTCTAAACTACATACAGTCGATACAAAATGTATCCACACTCAGTTAATATCTGTCCTCTGGTATCCATAATTATAAGCATGTTACCAGCATCAATCGTTTTAAATCAAACTTATCTGCATGTTTATCTCGAACATTCAGAAGTAACTCCATCTCATTTCACCTACACATAAAGCTATTTAACGCCATCTAAGTGTTCTTACTGTTATGTAATCCCTTGCGATTTTGTATTCTCTTTTCATCCAAGATAGTCTGCAATTGATGAGCCATAAGCACCATGTAACAGCCCTCAAACGTGAAATTAAATGTAATTGTATTTTATGAATCATGTGAGTTTGGTTGAATATGATCTGGTAGGATTTTAATGCAGTTTCCTGTAAATCAATGTACATAGACTTTGTTTTATGAAATGAAATTATTTAAAGGCAAGGCCATTTAATATGTTTAAGAACAGAATTGTGCAGGAGAATTGCTTAAATGTTCGTAATTCCAAGTATTAATGCAAGTTACGATGTCTAAAGGATAATTTACTACAGTTTATAATGATTTCTGTGAATAATTTTGTGTTTAAGTATCTTTAATTTCCATATCTGAACATTTTGTAATTATGTTAAATGATTATGTATTAATTCTGATTGTTTTTTAATATGTTTCAATTGTTTAAGTATTGTTAATGTTCGAGAATTATCTGGCGGAAGCTTTTGAAGTGTTCTAGAAATTTTGATAGAGTTTATATAAAGCGATCATCCGAGACAGAGAAACAGTTAGTTTTCGGCAGTTTTCACCGACTCAACTTACGACGGCCAAGAACTGTATTGTCTGTGGAAGAAGTGTTGTATACAATCGCTGGATCGAATATATTCATTTAAATAGTATCGTTGACGTCGTGTTTTATGAAAATAAAAAACAAATGTTAAATTGAACTTTATGGTGGACTGATTATTTATTATATTAATTAAACCACCTTCAATCTTATATCCACCTCAACACATTACCGCAAATGGATCCCGTCTTGGATTTTATCAAATCTATCGGCCATTGTATCTCTGACGATAGCTCACGTTACACATAAGGTTTAATAGGAAAATGAAACTCCAATGCTGATGACAGTTTGAAATGAAACAAGCTAATCCACATTCAATATTTTTACCAGATATGTTTTGCAGTCAATTTTTACTCGAACTATTCAGTGTTAGCTTTTCGGTACATATGACACTATTAAAACACAATAACATAAAATACTACTCCTTTTTTGGCAGTCGTCTCTGAGGGACACTATACGCCACCATAATAATATTATGTGGCCATCTTTCGTCCACACACTCTTACCGCCTTCGTTCGTCTGCCGCAGAGGTAGTGTTTGTTACCAAACGATAACATTGAAATTGTATGCTACTAACTTAAAACTATTTAATATCTAATTTATAAAATACTCACCGTGGAACCTCGTTACAAAACATTAGATACATACAATACAAAGATATAACGATATTTCATTATATTACATATAACTCAGTAACTGACGCATAAACAAAAAAACAGATTTGTGACATAGGACGAGACTATGAACATTCTTTCTTGTGATTGGAGGGGATGAAGGCTTGCAGTCTCCTTAACGATTTGTTTATTAGAGTCGCGAACATACTGTGAGCAATCAACCTGCCAGACATTTATTTGCCTCGGATAATTTTAGAAAACCCTACAAATCGAAGACTGTATGGTTTGGTTGTATTAAGGAATTTTATTACTGTCTTGATATATGTTAACCCATTTTTACTGGTTAGCATTGAAATGAATTTTACTGCCCATCATTTAGCCGGTACTCACCAAAACTTACGATTAGATTTACCATCCTGTCAGAAAGGACACTTCACATATATTGAATTATGTGACTTTTGTATTGCAATACTGTTACTCTTGATATCAAACTGATTATTCTCTCTTAGCGGTCTGTATCATTATTTACTGTCATATCCGAAACATCCGTCAGTCTCGTAGCAGTAACAGAGAGTCTGCCCTCTCTTTCTAGCAGCCAGAGAGAATACTCAGCAGAGAAGCAACATAATCTCCTAAAAATAATCAATATGGATAATACTTGTTACATTAAAAATTCAGTAACTATTCTTATAACAAATGTATTTGAAGAGTACTCGTGTAACCTGTTAAGTCTTACTTCTTCGTCCTAGAAGTACCACTAAACCATGGATTGGTTAATAGAAACTCCTTCGTTTTTGTTCTTAATTATTCAGTGTTCTTCGTAATCATTTATTAATACGATGCCTACTTTAACATCAATATAACAAATTTCGTTTTTTCACGGGCAGTTTGACACCTGACTCATTTATCACTGCGTCTAAAGAGCAATTTAACTTTTCTCCGCCAGTTTCAATCTTTTCTATCAAAAACAAAGTGTAAACTAATTTCGCTGTCCTGTCAGTTAAGCGTATGTTCCAGTTATAACTTGCATGACAGTGGGAAAATCAAAGATAATAATTTAGATTATAACAGGATATTTTAATCTAAAGTGTGCTAGTTAGACTTTGTTTTTATCTTTGAATTTTCTGTGTAGGCAGTGAGTCAGTAGTCGAGCAACCGCCGCCGTGAGCAGCAGACGTCGACTTTCTTGTGTTTTAATCTAAAGTGTGCTAGTTAGACTTCGTTTTTATCTTTGAATTTTCTGTGTAGGCAGTGAGTCAGCAGTCGAGCAACCGCCGCCGTGAGCAGCAGTCGTCGACTTTCTTGTGTTTTAATCTAAAGTGTGCTAGTTAGACTTTGTTTTTATCTTTGAATTTTCTGTGTAGGCAGTGAGTCAGCAGTCGAGCAACCGCCGCCGTGAGCAGCAGTCATCGACTTTCTTGTGTTTTAATCTAAAGTGTGCAAGATAGACTTTGTTTTTATCTTTGAATTTTCTGTGTAGGCAGTGAGTCAGCAGTCGAGCAACCGTAGCAGAAGTAGCCAACTTTTGTGTGTGATTTGAATTGTGCTAGTTTTTGTCGTTATCTTTGTATATTTCCTGTTTAGGTAGTGTGCCAGTCAGTTGAGCCTTCGCAGCCGTAGCAGCAGTAGCCACGAGCCTTAGCAGCCGTTAGTAGCGGTCGCCGATTTTTGTGTATTCATTTGTAGTTCGGTTTTTGTCTGTTTCAGGTGACATGGCTTGTGCAAAGTGTTCTGGTAGGCGTCTGGTTCTCGTGGAGATTCTTAATACTATGGCGTCTCTTCAAGCGCAGGTATGGAGCATCCTAGACGAGGAGCGGCAGTGCGTCGAAGAAATTCTGCAGCCAACTGCAGTGGAACCGGCAAGTTTTGATTTTCAGGTTCCAGTTGCAGAAAACGTCTGGCATCGTGTTGATCGGAGAAAGGCGTCGAAATTCCCAATTAGCCGAAGGGAAAATGATACCTTGCCCCTAAGTAACGCGTTTTCTGTGTTGCAGGAAGTTGTAGATTCAAGCGCGAATGGCCCAGAAGAGCAGCAGGGAAGATTTACCCGCAGACCCCGAGCCTTGCCAGGAAAAGGTTTACTGGTCATTGGCAGCTCCAACGTGCGACGGCTGGAGAAACCGCTACGGGAATTAGCCACCGAAGAACGGTGCAAATCCTCATACTAACGTTCATTCCGTTTCTCTTTCAGGAGCAACCGTACCACGTGTCATCGAGGCCATTCCAAAAGCGATTAGGGAATCGAAATGCCGTCAGTTAAGAGTAGCTGCGCACGTCGGCACTAATGACTCGTGTCGTGTTTCTGTTCCAGATATAGTTAAATCCATGGACAAGTTGGGCCGAAAGGCGTATGAAGCCGCCCGGGAAAATTCAGTTTCATTACAGTTCTCAATTTGCAGTGTGGTGCCGCGTGTCGATTGTGGGGAGGCTGTGTGGTGGAAGATCTTTAATTTAAATAGTAATTTGCAGGAGCTGTGTCGCAAAAACAACTGGGGCTTCGTCGACCTTCGTCCGATGATAGCTGCCAGCTGGGACGCATTTGACAGGTCGGGCGTCCACTACACACCTAGAATGGCGTCCAAGGTGGCTGCTAAAATTTGGAACCGCCTTGATATGAATTATTTTTTAGGAACAGCGTGAGGCCCGAGGATCCTTCATTTCACCGAAGAGGATGTGCTGATAACATAGAAGCTGGTCCCGGTAGGGATGGCGCGAATAATTTTAATATTACAGCTCCAATTACTTCACCCGTTTACCGTCAGAGTGCGAGTATGAAAAATGCTATTTTAGACTCCACAAATAACAATACGAAGCAGCTAAGGATAATGGTACTAAATTGCCGGAGTATTAGAGGGAAAGTAGCGGATTTTCACGCCTCAGTTGCGACTAATGATGTCGATATAATACTTGGAACCGAGAGCTGGTTGACGCCTGAAGTTGAATCTAGCGAAGTATTTGGCCCTCATTTCAATGTTTTTTCGGAAGGACAGAACTGTCTCAATGGGCGGGGGTGTGTTCGTGGCCGTAAGTAAAACCGTTAATTGTTCTGTCGTAACTGAAACGGAAAATTTTTGCGAGTTAATATGGGTCAAGGTAAAAATTGGCAAAAATTTAAAGTTCATACTCGGGTCATTTTATCGACCTCCGGATTCTGATTTAGCTAACGCGGAATACTTCAGGGAGTCGCTTAATAACATTTACAAAAAATTTCAAGCACATATATTGATCGTGGGTGGTGACTTTAATCTACCGTCGGTTAGGTGGGACACATACACGTTCAGGTTGGGTGGAAGAGATAGGTTAATAACCGAAACGTTCCTAGAATCATTTGCAGAAAGATCTCTTGAACAGATGGTCGAAGAGCCAACACGGTGCCACAAAGATTCCTCGTCCATTCTGGATCTTTTTCTAATTAGCAATCCTGATATTGTAGATAAAGTTTGTATAGAAGACGGTATAAGTGATCACAAGGCGGTTGTGGTAACGTTAAACTCCAGTCTGAGTCTGAAGCATGACAAAGAGAAACTCGTGTTTTGCTTCGATAAGGCAAACGATGCGGGTATGGTTGACCATTTTGCGAAGAATTTTGAAACGTACACGCTAAATACAAATGTTGAGGAACTTTGGTTTAATTTAAAAGAACTAATATGGACCGGTTTAAACAAGTTTGTTCCTAAGAAGTGTATTAAGGTCAGTAATAACTTCCCTTGGTTCAATAGGGAAGTGAAACGTTTGCTCAGGAGGCAAAGGCGTTTACATGCCGCGGTGAAAAAATCGGGGGACTCATCTAATCGTGCTAAATTAGTCCAGTTGCGTGCGGAAGTGCGTAAGGCAATGCGTGATGCGTTTAAAGAATTCCAAGCCAGGAATTTATCCGAAGATCTGATTACTAATCCAAAAAAGTTCTGGTCGTATATCAAAGTAATAAGAGGCTCTCGTAAGGTTATGCCGTCGCTGATTAAAGAAAATGGTGAATTATCAGAAACAAGCGTAGAGAAAGCAGAAATTTTGAATGATATATTTAAAAAGGCTTTCACGATAGAAAACTCAGAGGAGATACCGATATTTAACAATCGTACCGACAAAATTATGAATGATCTCGTTCTTGATGTCGAGGGAATAACTAAACTGCTTATGAATGTAAAAACCAATAAGGCTCCCGGACCAGACGGTATTCCTACAAGATTCTACTCAAGATACGCAAAGGAAATTGCACCGTATTTGATGAAATTGTATACCGTCTCTCTGGATCAAGGAAAAATACCAGCCGAATGGAAGACCGCTATCGTAACTCCAGTGTTTAAAAATGGGAATGTTAATGATCCTCAGAATTATAGGCCGATCTCGTTAACTTCAATATTATGCAGGATTTTAGAACATATCATCTATTCGAATGTCATGCGGTTCTTGGATGAAGGTGAGCTTTTAAATCCAAATCAACATGGATTCAGAAAAGGCCGATGCTGCGAAACACAACTTGCACTTCTAATTCACGACTTGTGCCGAATTATAGATGAGCAATCCCAGGTTGATTTGGTTCTATTAGACTTTAAAAAAGCTTTCGACACTGTGCCTCACACTAGGTTACTTAGGAAACTTCGCGGTTACGGCATATCTAGACAAATATGCGACTGGGTTGCAGACTTCCTGAAGGGCAGAACGCAGTGTGTAGTTCTCGACGGTGAGCGTTCATCACTTACTGAAGTGGGGTCTGGAGTTCCCCAGGGAAGCGTGTTAGGGCCTCTGTTGTTTCTCATATACATCAATGATCTATGCGACATAATAGGGGGAATGAAAAGATTATTTGCCGATGATGCTATAATTTATCGCGAAATCAAAACCCTGGACGACTGCGCTTTGTTACAAGACGATATTACGAAAATAATTGCGTGGTGTAAAGATTGGCAGTTGGAGTTAAACGCTAAAAAGTGCCAAGTCATGCGTGTGAGTAAAAAGGTGACACCATTTAATTATGAATATACGATTAATGACACCGTCCTTAGAACGGTAGATTCCGCTAAATACCTAGGGGTAACAATTCGTAATAATTTGTCGTGGAATGAGCATATTGAGAATGTAATGGGGAAAGCAAATCGTATACTCCGATTTCTAGGTCGTAATTTAAATCAATGCACTCAGGAAGTTAAATCGATTGTATACAAGTCACTAGTACGTCCTCACTTAGAATATTGTTGTTCTGTATGGGGTCCCCATCAAAAGGGGTTAATGGAGGCTTTAGAGAAGGTTCAAAGAAGAGCCGCCCGATTCGTGACAGGTATATATAGTTGGAGGGAAAGCGTAAGTGCGATGTTGAAGGAGTTAGGTTGGGAAGACCTGGAACACCGAAGGCGTTGCTCTCGACGGAAGTTAATTGAAAAATTCACGACAGATGAATTTCGGAATGACAATCAGCAAATATTGCTACCAGCAACATTCATATCTCGAAATGACCGTGAAATTAAGATAAGAGAAATCAGGGCCAGAACCGATTCATTTCTGTACTCATTTTTTCCACGAGCGATTAGGGAATGGAATAGAAAGGATTTACCGGGCGAGTAAACTTAAAATCCGACAGGAGTAGCTTTCGATAAAGCACTCCAGCCATCCTGATCTGGGTTTTCCATGGTTTTCCCAGATCACTCCACGCGAATGCGGGGATGGTTCCTCACAATAGCCCATGGGCGCCTCCTGCCATATCCCTTATAACCCTTCCAAACCATAACCCTTCTCGATAGGTGCTATGCACCCTCCGCCACACACTTACAGTGAATCGCGGAGTAATAATAATAATAATAATAATAATATTTTCATTTAGTTACGACCGCCTGCAGTAACCAGCCAAAACAAGTTTCCATAAATTCTTCATAGATATTACAAATTAACTTAAGTTGTGGACATTTGAGATAAAAAGTATTAAGTATGCCTCCAGACGTTGAAATGATTATTTTTTTTTTTTATTTATTTTTTTTTATTTTTTATTTTTTTTTTGATTTTTTTTTTTTTTTTTTTTTGTTTTGCTTATGGCTTTACGCATTGTCGATGTCGATAATATTAGAGGCGGATAAGGACCGGGGGGCTAGGAATGGGAAGGGATTCGGCCATGGCCTTTTGAAGGGTCCATCTCGGCATTCGACTGGTATGATTTTGGAAAGCCATGGAAAACCCAAGTCAGGATTATCGGTAGGGTATTCGAACCCGCGTCCTCCAGAATGAGAGGCCAGAGCGATACCGGTTATCCAAAAGGTTCGATGTTTAATATGGATATGCTATTGTAATTCATTAGTGCAGATAGAAGGGTCTTTTAACAGCTAGGTTTTCAATAGCTTTGTGAAGCCCGTTTGTTCTGTATTCACTTCTTGTTTTGCGTTTACACAATGAAGCCTGCGTGAGGTTAGTGAATGTCAGGTGCCTGGAGGGAAAGAGGATTGCCCGGTGTGAAGAGGCTTCTCCGCACGACACTCGGTGCCAAAATGCCAAGTGGGAAAAACCACACACGTGTCTTTAACACACATTCAGAGCGCAAAATTAAGCATAGATGTCCTGTAATCCCGGTTTTCATTCTCAATTCGAGGTAAATGTAATTTAAGCTCTTAGTGACATTGAAACTAATTGGTTAACAGTAACTTGAGAGCTTCTCGATTCACGTTTCATGTATCCAGATTTCCATCGTTTTCAGGTATTAGTGCAGATAAATTTCATCACAGCTAAGCCAATCTTAATGACAAAAGGAAAAAAATGGAAGAAAATACTTGGTTACACAACGGTCGAGTAAGACAATTCTGAAAGTTGTGAGGTCCCACTCACAAATCATTGCCGTAATTGTAAATAAATTAGCAAAGAGTAGACTTTCACAGCATAAGTAGTCTGTATAGATATTTGAGTAATTTTAAGTCTTTTGTAGTAATGTAACTACTGTACTGTTGGTCGAGATAGAAATATATTAAGATGGCGCAGAGAGACTACGAGGGAATGTATTAATTAGGCTGTGACGACTATGTATTGTGTTGTATGAGTAAAGTGTTCAATAAATTGTGCAGATAAATAAAAATATTAGTAGATTTGATTTAACATTAACATCCATTGCGCAGAAGTGTGTAATTTGAGAGCAGTTTATCAAACAATAATAATATGCTAGGTGGTAGCACTACCGCGAGAAACAACGCTTAGCCCATGTGTTGTAGTTGGCGGGCTATCTACCTTCGGCTAATTGATATTAATTAGTAAGGAGGACCTAGCAAAGTATATGAACAACATGAGAAAAAACATTCTTTATCAGTCACTGACTTAAAAATCCAGAATCTAGAAAAACTTTTTACGTATGGAGCGAAACTCTTGGAAATTCGGAATGCCAAGGCACAGAAATTCAATTATCTGTAGTTACCACTAGAAAAAACGCTGAAAATTAAGTGACATGAAAGTACTTTTATATTTTTTCATTTCGTAATACTCGAACGATACGGTGATTAATACATCGACCACTAAATTACATTATCACTCTGATTTCTAAAAAGATAATCTCTTTCCAAATGTCTCTCCGTCTAAATGTACTAACAATCCTACTGCCGCCAACGATTTTCCTCTTTCCTCTTGACCTTTTCAACGTCCACATCTTGATTTTCACTGTGGATCTTGATCTCTGGTCGTACTACTAAGCTTGTGACTACATTCATCGGTAATACATATAAAAGGGCTACTGTAGCATGCTTTGTCCACATCCATATTTGAAATGCAAGTTCAAACGCGGAAAGTCGTCACTTAGATAAAAAAAGTTCATTTTTACCTTTATTGAAGGACGATAAGGAAAAAATAACCACCATATTGTTAACTAAGCGACGATGGAACGAATTTTCTATATAGAGAAAAGAATAAGGAATACAATATATTCGTCGAATCTGTTCGGGAAAGATCAGGAGTCGGGCGGGTCGAATGGCGTTCCCGGTTCGAGGTAGATGGCTCACTAGCGAAGGTAGGTTGTGGAAATCCCTCGGACAGCGGAGAGTAAAATACAAGGATCCGGTTTATTAGACTCAGGCTCATAATACAATACACAATGACAGATAACGGAGAGATGTTGCCTCGAAGGTCAGGCATGAAGAGAGCTTCGTGTGATGTGCGCTGCCCTAAAGTAGCCCCTCGTAGATCACATTGCAGTCGTTGTGGCGCTGGCATCCTTCTCGCTGCGTCTGTGGCTCCATCTAGTAGAGTAGCTCCGTACTCCCGATCCGACATATTTATATTACAATGTAAACAAAACTTCTTTTATACCTCCGCTTTAAAAGTTGCGGAAACAGAGGTACGATTATATATGGAATTTCTGTACTTCCGGATGCGGAGCTCCATTAAATCCTAATTTTAAATATGGATGTGATACGATGTAGACGTGTCAACAAATGTACCATCGTTTGAATCTCGCCACAATAACATATGGGATCCGGTTGCTCTCCCAATTATCTCCATGAAGCGAGAGTGTCCCTACAGCGTCCGACACCGACTCGAAGTCTGTTCTGTGACTTCTGTATTGTCCATTGTTGTTAAAACTGAGATCACTATGGATGATCTAATCTAAGCCATTCGCCTGAAAGCCTAAGTTTTATATAATTGTGTCTGCAGGTGTGACGTATACCCCTACAGCGTCCAACACCGACTCGAAGTCTGTTCTGTGACTTCTGTATTGGCAATTGTTGTTAAAACGGAGATTACTGTGGACGATCTAATCTAAGCCATTCGTCTGAAAGCCTAAGTTTTATATAATTGTGTCTGCAGGTGTGACGTATACTTTTAGGTGTCCATGGAAAACAACTAATACCAGTAATCAGGATTGGTTATATGCCGTAACAAAGATATGTACTATTATTGTAATATTATAAGTTTTTAACGATTATGCATTGCTGACTTGGCTTATATTTGCATTGTATTTGTGCCTCGAAGAAAATGAATGAAACTGACAATACATAACACCAATATTTAACAATCAATTATTTTTTTAGAAAATAAATTGCAATGACAATTCTTACGGAATTAGGCGTTTGTTTGTGTGGAAAAAGTGCAAAATGATATAAAACTCGATTTATTCCTCGATTTAGGTTATTTTACCAACCGTACATTGACATAAGTTTGCTGTGTATAAACACATTTTTAGAGAACACAGGACACAAAACTGTGTTAAAAACACGGAAGTATGGCGGAAAAGGAAGCTATGTCGTACACAAAGTGAGACTGCGTGTGGAGGCTACAATAGCACGACCGAAAAAAGTCACGGCAGTTATGAACAAAGTTATAGGTTGTCCCTCTCCCCCAAGCTTCCAGCTGTTGCCAAGTTGATAAATCTACCGCTGCTACAAAAGAAAGACGTTAGGTAAGACGACGTAATTTAAAAACAAAAATTCTCCGTTCAAAAAAATTATATTCTTTGTTTCACTCAGAATTTATTGAAATTTAAAAAAGGTACACGAGATGGTTTTGAAATGTTTATTAACTAACTACGGTTTCAATCTACTTGGTTTTAAATTCACTGAGACTAAATTCACAAAAAAAAAAAGCTTTCATTTACAACTTCTGGTTTGCCTGTTAAAAAAATACAAACAGCTGCCTCGGGTACCGTTACTGAAAACACCTCCAACGTGAAAACAGTGGTGTAAAACTCCGCAATCAACGTCCTCAGTGTTTAGAAACAATCTTGGACCTGTGCTTCTGTCCAATACGCACCAAAATAACTGATAACACTGTCTGGCTTACCATATAGTTACAAAGGAACTACTGTAGTAGCAGTTGGTTAACACTGACGATTGATGAATCCTATAGTCTAGCATAAAAGACGGTTCCTGTCATATCGAAGTGTTAAACCAACTCGTAACTTTATTTGCTATTGTTGTGTCAGCGGGTAAGAATTATGGCTTCATTGTGTACACCTACCGCGAAATACTCGCGCCAAGTCTATTTGGAACTGACTCATTCTTTCATTCAGCTTCTCCTGTTTGTTACATTCGTGTGTGGAGGATACGTTGTATCCTATACTCTGTTTATAACTACAATGTTTATAACAGCTACGCAGTGAAGTAAATTGTCGTTTTATTGCCACACGTTTGAGTCAAATATCGATCATGAGCCTATTATTTGCGGCATCCTTAAAGCAAAGCTTTACATAAATCCCGTACAGTAGTTCCACTACCACAACAGAAATCTTCTTTAGGAAATCAATACTGCTGTTATTTGCTTATGAGTATCGCTAGAGGGACTAGTGGCTAGATTAGTTGAAGCACATAATTGGCGATGAGAGGAGGGTCATATGGAATTTTTACGGGTCTTAAAACTGACTTTCATCCCTGGCAAAGCCTCGAAGTCATTAGAGGTGAGAAAGGACTGCGAGCAAGTAACGGGAAGGAATTTGACCAGGGCCTTATGTTTATGGGTGCTGATAAAGTTTGAGATGTACCGAAGGGTATCTGCGTGAAATGATTGCTTGCTCGCATAACAGACTTGAACAATTGAGGAACTGTGAAGCAGCACAGTAAAGTTTCTTCTACAATAATACAGAGATTATTCAGTCCCTTCAAACTCAATAAGAATTATTCAAATTTTGCCGAGCAAATCTTTAGTGTTATGTACAGTATAAGTCCGTATTTCAGCCAAATATGGTCGAGCGATCATGACCTTGTCCCTAGAAACTCATTTTTTGTCACTTTTAGGCGCTGTGGGATGCATTTTTGATTTGAAACGACTGTAAGAGGTCCAACAACGATCACACTATCAGTGACGCCGAAGAATCAAATTTTTGTCACTTTTCGATTCTACACATTGAATTTTTGTTTTAAATCACCTTTAGGTGTTGTTTCTATTTCTTATTGCTTTATATAATTCTATATTCATGACCTGAGAATTATTTTAGACTCGTTCGTAACCAAAGAAGGTCACGGACGTACACCTAGGATCAAAGAAGAGCAAAAAAATTCATTGAATTTAATGTCGGACACTTTCAAAATATACTGTAATCTGCTCTCACTGCAGTCAAACATAACGGTGGCTTTTGTCGAAAACAATACTAAGTAGAACGTTCTTGCATGTAGCTTATACTTAATAACATGTGCTTTTACCTTTAGTAACGCGACACCGTATATATTGTTACTCTTCAGGATTATATTGCAGGAGAGTGTTCTGTAACAAAGGAGCATATTCGTTCCGCAGTAGCGTGATTGCGACTGTCCACAACTATGCAAATTGTTAGCTAACGAGCAGAAATAGTAACTATTTACTGATGACCTATATTAGACGAGAAACAGGCAATGAAACCAAATATCAGTTGCTTTACGAAACTTTATCCCGTGCCACTGCAATTCCGGAATGTAGTCAATTACACAGGGCAAAGCACGCATACCTGCGGAACCACATTGCAAATTCGAGACCACCGCTAACCACATCACAGCAAACTCAACTGCACTCTCACAAATATATCGCATTTCCTCGGTTCTCGTTTCGTATTTATTATTATTTATTATTATTATTATTATTTTGAATCTACGGCGGCAAAAAAAGGGGTACGGTGGATCCTTGGTTCATCTTAGATTGTCTTTCAGCTTAAATACCAAGCGCATTCGGGAGCACGGTGGTTCGAATTCCCCTCCGGCCATGCAGGTCTGGGTTTTCCACGGTTTCCCCAAATCACTCCACGTTAATGCCAGGATGGTTCCTTTAAAATGTCACGGCCGAATTCCTTTCTAGTCCTTGCCCCCAGTCCGTTCCCACCTCAATGACCTCGGCGTTGACGATGCTTAAAGCGATCAATACTAAATGTGAATTACGCTACTCTTACCTTAATCGTATTAATTGGTTGCTTCCAACAGAAATGAGTACGTTTTGTGTAATCTTTTATACTTGACATTGGCTTTTAATGTTCTCACTTTGGTTATAATTTTATCTTCTGAGGTCTTTTTATCTGATAGGAAATCGTGAACTATACTTCAAATTAATTCCCTTTCTTGAGGAAAACCGTCAATTCTACAATAGGTAGGCCTATTAAAATTTACTTAGTACACTCAATCATACATTTACTATACGACTTCTGGTACACGTTGCACTGAACTCGACATGAGCTTTTACGAGAATATATTTCTCTTTGGCCGCAACTTCGACTACTTTTACATAAACCAACTCCACAGATTCGAAGTTAAACTATTTACATAATACCATCGCACCAAGCGTGGTGGGTGAGCGGTTAACGTCCTGGCCTCGCATTTGGGAGGACGAGGGTTCGAATCCCCGTCTGGGCATCCAGATTTGGGTTTTCCATGTTTTCCCCAAATCACTCCAGGCGAATGCCGGGTTGCTTCCTTCAAAAAGGCAATGGCCGAATTCCTCCCCGTTCATTGTCCCCAGTCCCATCCCGCCTCTAATGACCTTAGCCGTCGATGAGGCGTAAAGCAGTAAGTAAAAAAAAAAAATACCATCGCATGTGTTCCATAGCCAGTATAAATCTAAACTATCTCGGTCATGCTTCTCTATTCATTCTTATCGTTCTTCATAACGCATCCTTCACAGATGCTTATTAGATTTGGTCCATCTTAAACCACAATTCTCATCTTAATCTGTCCATCTTCAACAATCTTTGCTTTCTCCTTGGCAACGGATTTACTCCTTGTTAGCAAAGATGGTGCCAAAAAAGGAATTGTATCTTATACCGTAATTTTAATAGCAATAATAATAATCACATCTTTATTTTTACAGATAATTGCAAGCTGGCGTGACGGCACATGTCCTGTACAGTAGCTCTGATATTACGTCAGCCTATTACGTCAGCTTACATTTAATCTTCATCTGTTATGTTTAGGATAGTGATTGCTCAAGTGATAGAAATTCTACTGCTAGGTCATGAAGGCACGTGGAATTACTACAGAGAAGGGGACTAAGTATGACAACCAGTCTATATACAGTGTAAGCTTTGTCAAAGTTATTTTTCTATTATTGTGATTTGTATATTTCTGTGTTAAAGTTTTCGGAGTTGCCTAACAACCACAATCAGAACGGCCAATACACAGACACTGGTCCTTGCTGCTGTAGAGTCCACTCTGTTTGGCATTCGAGTTGAGCAACGAGACTCACTTCATTTGCCGGATTTCCGTGCTCTCGACTGGCTGGTGACGTAAGGGAGAGGAAGGGCTGAGGCACCGTGCTGATTGCCGGTGATCTAATTAGTGTTGAGGATCCGCGCAGCCTTTACGAGCTGGCAGTAGCTGTGCAGACTCGGCTAGTACCGCCAATTGTCCGCAACGCAACTGTCCCAGGAGCTGTTTGCTCACCGGTGACCAATGAACACTGTTTATTGCAATGCACAAACTGTGAGTTCGTTTCACCTGCTCACTTCTGAATATGTCTCACCCAAAATACGTGGATTTGTGGTCGACATTTACTGCTACTCTTGCTTAGTATCAGAACTGAAATCACGTAGGAAAAAGGGGGAGGAGGTCCGGCAAAAGTCACGAAGGGAGAAGGACCCCTTCAAAGAACAGTGGAGCTAAAAAAAAGTCTCAAATCTCTCTAAGGGGGAGCAGGGGTCCAGATAAAAGAAAAAACACCTCACATGATTAATGGACGCCCCCAAAACTTAAGTTATTTTTTAATGAAGTCAAATAATCTGTTGTAAAATCCTCAATTTTTTACATATTTTTAACTATAACACTCAGCTTCATAATGCAACACTTCATACTAATTTTATTTTATTTTACTATAAACAGTGTATTAATCGACTCGTTTTATAACTCGTCTTTTCGAGTCCTCTCTCTCGACTGTTTTTCACGTTATCCACAATTCGTAGATACTCCTTGCTGCTGTTCGTCCTTGAGTCTCCATAATTTCCTGTAAATACAATCTGATAGTTATATTCTTTGTATCATGTTCATGTCATAACAATAAATACATTGTCATCATCGGATATTTGCGTCAGTTACGAATTATGTTCGTTATAGGTTGTAGACAAGGAATGCTAGCAAAGTGGCCACGGCCTTTGTGTAGGAACCAAAACCAACACTCACTTGGAAATATTCAGAGAAATTTTGGAAAATCTAAATCTGTAGTACCAATAATCGAACCATGGTTTTCTTTAATATTACATCTGAACCTTACCGTTATCCAGCAAGACTGGATGAGTGAAAAGATGTTAACCAAATAAGTTCCACCTTATATTACGCTGTTCTCACGATTAAAAATAATTCTCTTGCTCCATAGTCTCTTTGCGTTTGAATTTATTGGAGGATATGCGAAAATCTTTAAATTGCGAGTGCAATGAAATACTTCTTCCGTCAACCTATTTAGGTCGGAGGGATAAGATTCGAGAAATAAGATGCCGTACTGATGCTTTTGTGTATTCCTTCTTCCCTCATGCTATTCGGGATTGGAATGCACGGGCTTCGGATTGGTGCTTAGCACCCTCTGCCACCCACAATGTTTGTGATTTGCAGGGTATGTATATTAGAAAGATAGAAAGTGCTAGTTTTTGGTCAGTATTAAAGTAATACAAAATTCTTGCTGCAATTCTAGAAAAATTGTTCTCCAGTTTATATTAAATTACTTGTTATAGGATTAGTTTCCATTGATTATACGTTGTAGTGCAATTAAAAAAATAAAAAAATAAAATAAAAAATAAATTAAAAAAAAACGAAATGCGTGATGTAAAATTTTTATTATGGATTAAGTAAACAGATTGTATGACAGCCAGAACTTTGCCTCTGGGCAATTAGACATTAACTTGTTGGATTTGCAGTGACACAACCGGCTCACCTAAAAATCTGCATCTACACATACACTCTGATATTCACAAAATTGTTGAACGCAGAGGGTACTTTGCACCAGAACTAATCTCCTCTCTGTGCTTTCCAATCCTGAATAGCACGAGGGGAGAAAGAATTTATATAAGCATCAGTAAGGCACCTTACCTCTCCTGTGATTACGACCCATATAGCTTGGTGACGAAGTATTTCTTCGCACTATAGAATGAAAGTGGATGTACGCATATTAACCAATAAGTTCAAACAGAACCTACCGGAGAATCCCAGCCCGATCTACGAATAAATTTTGCGAATACATTTACATCGACAATCTTTATTGCAATTTAAATGGAACAATCTGTAGTCAAGCATGCAAACTGCTTCTTGCCGAGCAAGAAGTGTGGGGTATAGCGTTAAGGCTCGACATTTGGATAAGCCGGGACGGTGCCTCAAAATAAGTCAGTTCCATTTTATTTTCCGTTCTTAGACAAAATACTCAACCGACAGTGACGGTGCAAGACCTTCATTCAGAATAGTGGTAAAGAACAATGCTTCATTATTAGGATCTCAAAAACACTATTCTCGCAAACCAAAGACACTATACCCTCTCAGACAATTTGCAGTTGTTTAGCGACAATCTTTTGCCTTAGGGAGAAACACTTTAATTTTGGAGCTCTCAGACAGGCGTATTAAGAAGTTGGGCTATTACATTAAGATCGACCGCCTGCAGGTCACTGCAGTGTCTGTCGGAGCGTACGTGCGCTGCCAACTTGTGCCAGCTGCAAGCCGTCTGTCCGCACCTGTTGTCGCGCTGCGGAGGAGCCCTGCTGCAGTGGTAGCACTGCGCACAGTGCGGCCCTTATCGACACCGCGCCGCGTCGTCTTTATTTGTTTTTTCCGCTGAGACACCGGCGGCGTCGTGGCGACCTTCTTGCCTCCGTATCACTTTACGGTGTCGTCGCGGAGCCAGACACCCTGTCAGCAGAGCGTGCTCCGAATGAAGATGGATCACAGGAGGACTCAAACACCGAACTACCTGTGGCGAAAGAGCCACTATGCTGGGACCAGCATATCAGTATCTGCACGTTACGTAGGGATAAAGGTGCAATCCCTGAATACCACACTACCAACACAGTACAATTCCTGATATCAGATAGGGCTCGATTTCGATTCTCGTTCACTTTATCATGATTTCCCGGAACTATTTCAGCTGAGGATCGAAATGATTCCCAAATACGGGGCGTGGTCCCGACTCTATTCATCATACTATCAGTCAGCTGTACATAAATATTTTAAAAATATTGCAAAATCATTTTCTGACCACGCAACAGAAAAATCCACACACAAGCCTCCTAGTCACTAGTTTGGAGGTATTACGTAAGCTGACATTTAATCCTTAAAAAGGCGTAATTTCCTCTTTGTTAATGTGTTAGTGTGCAGTAACAACCATAGAACTAATAAAAATGAATAATTGTAAGTAGAATAACTTGTTAATATACGAGGAGAACGGCTCACAGCTTAAGAGTATAGATAATTAAACTGGAGTATAATGTAATGGATAATGTTGACTTTAACTAAGAGTATTGTATCTTTGTTATAACGTAAAGAGAGTTGAGCTGAGTCTGAGGACTGAAGAATGTTTTAATTTAGCACTTAAAGAAGAAGAAAAATATTTGTAAATGATTCAAACAGTAATTGAACTAAATGTTAAATAGCGAAAAACGTGAGGCGAGTTTTTAAATGTGGGGTACATTGTTTTCAAGACAACGACCTTAACAGCAGAGAAGCTATCATTCTTTTTTTTTTTTTTTTTGGTTGGTTCTTTTTGTTGTTTTGCGCCTTGTCTAAATCGCTATTGTTGGCCATTTTTTGTTTTAATCCAAAGTGCAAAGCGAACCACGAAATAAATAGAATAAACTCTCACAATAGACATAAATTCTAAAGATGATTGTGTCTGTCTGTGACTTAAACGGAATATTTCATGCAAAGATTTGTAAGAAATAAGCAGCTAATTGAATGAGACATATCATCCGGTTAAAAATCCAAAACTAGTCATAACCACAACATATTTACTCAGAAGGAAACAATGATTAACCTCATTATTGTAGCAACATGAAGTTTCTGCGATTGACACACATACATCACGTAAAAATTATCTGTATCAATTTCTGAGAATTTCAAAAAGTATATTTATAACCACATACCGATATCAAAATAGCATCTTCTCAGTAGAGTATATGGCTTCAATTAGAAATGAGTTTATCTATATGACATGGAATGTTTTGCTGTTATTGCCGGTAATACCTGCAATGAACATTGCTAAGAATAGCATTTTTTTTTTTTTTTAGCATTAAATCTTGTCTCCGTCGATATCGAGGTCATTAGAAGCGGGTTGAAAACTGGAGGCAACAAACAGGAAGGAATTCGACGTGGACTTTTTTGAGTGGACCATCAAAGAATTCGTCTTGAGTGACTGCGAAAAACTATGCAAAACCTAAGTTTGGATGACCGGACAGGGAATCGAAGCAAAGTCCTGCCGAATATTAAATTTAATACCTGTATCTTGAAAAATATTCTTTCTTCAATTTAGACGTCTTACCCTAAACTTCTATTCCGGCAAATGAAGTTTCATTAGAACATTATCTCTAGCTAATCAAGCTTGTTGAACCTGCTACTATCGATAAGTGAAAGGAGGCACATAGTCATTTTATAAAGATCGATTACAGATTGATTCCACTGTTGAGCGAGTAACACCATTTATACATATAAGTCAGGTTCGCAGACGAAGCTCGATTCTTAATTGCATTTATCAGAACATCGTGTAAAAATAATGTATTTGTGCGTTAGTAATCCAAATCCAATAATCGGTAACGGAGATGAAAAGATGCAGTTGACAGAATACTCTTTGCGTCGTTGAACAAGTAATGAATCGTTTCGATTAAAAAATAAATCGTGTGTATGAACTCGTTTGTGTCTGAGAGAGGTCGTGTGTATTGAAACATGTCGACAACTAACAATAGCTGTAGGGGTTGGTTGGAGGGGTGAATCCCGAACGTGATATTCTCTGGTTCAATGACAAAACGGAAGCTCCATTATTCTCATAGCTGATTAAATAATTCTCTTCAGTGGTTTTTATGCCATCAGTTTGTCACAAATCCAATATTTATTTAGAGTCACTGTTTGACTATTTTTATTTCTGCCTGGCGAAACGAATAGGCACTTTGTCGGTGGCCACAGAACCCTCTTCCAGATTGCCAAATCCACTTGAAACTAGAATATCTGAAAATTTCAAGGCTACAATTAAACCAATTTAGACAGGTTTATCGTTTGACAAATGTTTTTTAGAAGTTTTGTCCTTTTATTACCACCAACCTTTATACAAAACAAATCAGAAGATTCCGACTATGCAGAATTTTTTCAAGTTAAAATTCTTTTTAAGCAGTTCTATTTCTTCACTGCATTTGAAATATTTTCACCATTTTAACTTTTTATTTCTACTAACCCTTCTCTTTTATTCCTTTGTTGTATAAGAAAAACTTCATTACTAGAAGATATAGAAAACGCTTAAACACTTTACCGAAGAAAATAACAAATGAAACAACGAAATAACCGCATAAAAATTACGAATCTCTTAAGCCGACTAATTGATGGGAGGCAACACTTGCTAACACAAAATAACAAATCGCAGGCGAACAAAAATTGACACCAAGTCTCAGAATGACTTAGAATCCACAAAGAAACTATGACGAAATATACTAACACTGAGCCGTTAGCAAACTAAAACCTTAACTCCATCTTTGAATCCTGAGTCCTTATATATATTTTTTATCCAATCTGGACAAATGGTGCCGTCTTTCCAACTAGAGTGCAAGAATTTCGTTTCAAAGAAGTGTTAGTGAAATTTCACAACCTAAAACTTCTAACTACACTCCTTTCTCAGTAGAAACAAAAACCTGTAACATTGCCAGTTTGTTAACTTATACCCAGTGAATAAAGAATCGCTTTTTACAGCATAGAAACGATGAGGTACAGTGGTCTGGTATACATAGGAAAACGAATTAACATCATCTCGCACGATGGTACATTTCATATTGACGAAATAGCTCCTGAAAGTGGCGCTAGAAACCACTAACAAATCATAAACTCTTTCTTTTAGGTCTCAGACAAATTTTATTATTCTATGTCTCTTCTGCATTTATTACTTGTTTCTTCTTTGAAATATTAGGTTATGATGTTTCAAGCTCGAAGAACATTTGTGAAACATGTGCACTGTACCACTGTTGAACCATCCATACGAAAATTAACACATCATAACCGAATTAACAAATCATAAACTGATAATGTAATAACTGTCAACAAATTAATATCAGATTTTCTTTTCATGAAATTATTTACAACAGATCCATAATATTTGGTTTTATTTATATCTAAGGCTATAAACAATTCACCTGGGAAAAACTAATAAGTCTAACGTTTATTTGAACACGAATTTATCTCTTTCTACTTTTTTCTATGTATGATATGGATTCTCCTATATGACCCAGTACTACTTCAAGTAAGAGGCTTGCTGGTTTAGTAACCTTCATACCTCACTTCCGTTTCGAAAGAGGTGGCCCTGGAATTAAAAACAACATGGCATAATTTAAATACCTTTTCCATCTCCTACAGTGCTTGATTCTCAGTACCAATATGGGTCAGGATCCCACATAACTATTCAATTGTTGTTATTGTTATCGGAAGCGATAAAATTTGATACCCGGAATTTCGCTAGAACAGTTCTAAAGGCAAATTTCTTCACCTTAAACACATTAAACCCGACATTTATCAATAACTATCTATTACCAGCGCCTTCGTACGCGTGGACTTAAGGACTCCCACAATCTGACTGTCAGATAAACAAAGCCTGAGTGACCAATGTAACATTACAGAGACTTACACACGCTATCCGTCTGTCTGTCACCGTTCGATTAGTTTTCAATATCACTACAAGATATGTTATTTATCCCAATAAAAGTATCCTTAGCCATATGTAATCATACAGAGTATTTCCTTGTAAAATTTCATCAATATTGTTTTAGCCGTTTGGTGGTGGAAACGTAACAAACAGACAGAGACAGAGTTACTTTCGCATTTAATATTAGTGTACTTTACAAAGGTACAACAGAGATATTAGTTACTTGATTCATCTTATTATGAACGAATCAAGTTCTGCCCGGAGAGGGCATTGTGTTTCAAAGTCATTTGCTAAATCTCAAATAAGTGTGTATGGACTGAGAGAATGTGACGCTGTTGACGTTGATTCGTCCGTCGGATGAGTTCGTAAAACTCTGCGGATCCCATTTTGTCTTGTTGGAAGAGTAAGCCAGCATCGGGGTTCATCCATCCCTAATTTCATCTCTCATTTACAATACAACACTATACTTGACACACAGAGTATCAGTCATCCGCATAAACAGTATTATGGTGGCTACCCAAGGACTGTGTATTTGCCGGCCGCGCTGGTCTAGCTATCAACAGCGGGCTGTGTGAAGGAAGCCGCCTCTACTGGCAGAGATTGCGAGCCTCTATCCATCGCCCAGTCAGTAAACATCAAACGCCCGGGAAGCTGAAACGACACTAGGCAACGTGGTAGGGAGGTGGCTGTAAGGGGGTGAGGGCTAGCTAGCCTGTGGCGCGTGTTGTTCCATGTAATTAGGCTGCATGGAGACGTGGGAAGCCACTATTAGACTGGAGAAGGCTGCGACAAACCTCTCCAGCCCATCTGCCCCAGGTCGTTACAATAGAGGAGTAAACAACTTCCATAGTAAACGCCTACGACCGGATATCGTATATAGCAAGCACTTTGACTACAATTTGACATAAGGCGCGAATTCCATTACTACTAGAACAAACTTGTAGGCATCCTGGTCAGAGGAAAAATCTGTTGGAGATACCTCGTTGCAACGTTCTGTTATCAAATCTATATCTATAAAACGAAAACCGGGTATATTTGTGTCAGAAAAACTCGAAATCTACTGCGATGGGGTTTTCATCGTTTCAAAGCTTAGAATCTCAACTAGTTGCTTAGTATGTCTTTTGCTTCTAACTCCGGAACATTAAATGAAATTCTGAATGTATGGTGAGGAATACCACAGATAGAACCACTAGACGCAGCATACTTCGCACTAAACACATAATTACAATGTCTCTGACCATAGCCTGTAATGAAAGCAATAAGATAACTTTACAATAATAACTATTTTGAACACTAAACAAACCTTGAAGTATTCCTTCCTTTAATTCGGAATATTCAATTTTTAAACGCCATAGATAGCCGTAAAAACAACAGAGATTTTCTTTAAGCACGATCTCTGGACAATGTCTTTGGCCATCAGCATTAGTCTTCTGTTTACGGTAATATTATTCCAGATTCACTTTTGATATTTGTATAAAAGGTGTTAAAGTATGTGGCATTTCGAGCAAAAAGTATATCCATTTACTTCGCAATTGAATAAAATGTGAGTTTCTAACATGATCTAGCGTTGTTTTGTAATGTAGTAATGTTATTTCTTAACCAAATTAATGAATCTTTTCGGACGAATGAAAATAGTTTACGTGCAAATAAACTTCAACTCACCCGTTTCTTGGTAGGGAGTGAATCTATGTTAGCTTTAATTCTGAAAAAAGTTGACGCGAATTTTATGAACCTTTGTACAAATGTTTCTCATTGCCTTAATAAAAACTGGGTACTGGTAAATCTACGCCAACTATACCGGGCAACGCCAGGAACTCCGATAGTAATCTCATAAAAATCCCTGCCAACTTCAATACTTTGGAAATATCCAGCAACCGACCCATAGACTATAAAAACGTGCGTTTTGGGTAGTCAAACATTCTTTCCCGTATAAAATTTCACTGTGCTCATACAAATATTCCGTGTGATGTTGGTTTTGCTCCTTTGACCTCCCGGCTTCGTGTAAATTGGACTACTGCTATCGCGGACAAGGAGAGGAGATTACCGACAGTACGGGTCATGAGCAGCGATTCATGACTGCGAAATATTGTTACTGCTTAAAATTCCATGTCCCCAGATAATTACACGTTTGCATGTTGACTTTCCTCCTTCTACCCTCATACAAGCTGCACTCAGTTGCGGTACGGCAGAAGAGGGAACGGAGTAGATGGGAGGGAGTAACGAGGAAACAGATATACAAACACTGGTTTTTTCCCCCTCCAGCCAGTGCGGAAAAAATGGCGGAAGCGCAACTCCAACTAATACCTAGTAAAGAGTGACATCTCTTTTGTCGTACTCTGAAACTTCTGATAACAGTTAATACATTACGCAGAACATTCATAAAAAAAATTACTGCGAATTTCACATTTTTATGGTGAAAAAACTATTTACATTTTCCTCCTTAGGTCACATACAGAATTTCGTAATACATTGCAAGCAGAAGGGGTCTGACTCGAATGAGTAATAACAAGCGTATTTGACAAGCGTGTAACTTGCTTTTCCAGAATTAATATCGACTTCTTTTTAAATAAAAAAAGCAGTTGCATTGAGAAGAATCTTAGTCACAAAACCGTGATGAAACGCGTTATTTGTAAGAATAGAACATATTTGGCGACGTGGAACATGA
This sequence comes from Vandiemenella viatica, assembly GCA_031002005.1. Classification (NCBI taxonomy): domain Eukaryota; kingdom Metazoa; phylum Arthropoda; class Insecta; order Orthoptera; family Morabidae; genus Vandiemenella; species Vandiemenella viatica. The sequence continues at coordinate 87,861,470 of CM061914.1, forward strand.
CAAGCAGGTAATAATTCTGAAATGCCAATATATAATTTATTTAATGTCCGATACCTCATTAGGACCTAGACGTTACTTAATGGCAATGCTTCTTTGTCTCAGTGAGCGAGGTACGACTTCAAATAGCTTGTAAAAAGCAGAATTATGTAACCTAAATAAATGTGCAAGGAAAGACAGGACTTGAACATTAATTAGCATCGGATTTTAAGCTAGTACGCGTGTGATTATGGATTATTATTATATAGAAAAAATTTACGTGGCCGTGAGAAAAATGACTCTTTTATGAAGAAATGTTAACGATGAATATAACTGGACAGACCAACCAGTTATCACCTTTTGCTAGAAAAATCAGAATAAAATATTGTGAATGCCGGAAATCATCAACGATTTACAGATATTCCCAGAAAATGACATCAAAAACGCTTCATATCCCATAAGGATTCTAGGAGGAAATAGGTTTCACATTAAAGCACTTCAAAGACGGGTTCTGTGGACAAGAAAGAGGAAGGAACAAACGTAACCAGAGAAAGTGTGATTCGTAGCTAACTGACATTCGTTATCTCGTCAACTTGGAAGAGTTTGAGAGCGATATGTCGTCACCGACACACTGTTTCTTTCATTCAGTGGAGTTAGAAGGAACCAGCGGTCCGACGTAGTGATACAGCAGAGCCAGCATCGAGCGGATGTGGGCTGGTGTTAAGACTCTCTCCTCACAACACAGGAAGCTGTCAGATGCCGCTTTCAGCGCAACATTTTGGCAGCTATTTGCCTCTTCAGCTGCCGTAAGGATTTCCGCTTCGAGGTGGAGTAGGAAGAACGTCAATTGGGGCACTGCATCAAGGGGGTTACGGAAGGATGCTTTGGTAGCACCGGATTTTGGGCTTTGTTCCAGGATAGAAATTTCCTTTTCATTTATATCTCACACTCGCATGATGTGTTTCTCTGCCATTTTTATTTTTTTTATTTATGGCTTTACGCTTCGTCGACGTGGAGGTCATTAGAGGCGGAATGGGATTGGGAACAAGAAACGGGAAGGAATTCGGCCATGGCCTTTTTAAGGAAGCATTCCGGCATTTGCCTGGAGTGATTTGGGGAAACAATGGAAAACCCCGATTTGAATGCTAGGACGGGATTCGAACCTGCGTCCTCCCGAATGCGAGGCCAGAACGGTAATCACTCTGCCACTACGCTCGGTGTTCTGTGCAACACAGTTAGGGCAATCATCAATATATATCACCATCAAATTATTCAGCTGTGCCGATTTATTATGATAACTAACTTTTAGCCTGCCAAGATGTCTATCATACACCAACTTGTTTTGTTTAAGGATGCTACATGTGTCATATGAGCATCAAACGTGTAACGCATGTGTTTATTTAATTGTGGCTTCAGGCACCTCGACCTCGAGGGCATTAGGACAAGGGATTAGGCCCTGGCCTTTTGTAGAAACCACCCCGACATTCGCCTGGTGAGATTTCGGCAAACCATGGAAAACCGAAATCTGGATGTCTTTTACCTAATTCCTAAAAAGGAGTAGATTATTTAGGTGATGAAATAAAATTCTCAAGCTACAAGAGCATTGTTAAATTGTTCTGAGACAAGGAATGAAAATCACGCGGAAATAATTTTTAACATGTTTAGAGGAAAACTGCGTGTCAAACCAATCAGTATATATCAGTAACGATTATCGAGTTAAAATTCTTCGCAGTAACACAACAGAGAGGAAATTGTGGGGTAGGTATTGCACATAAGGCTTCTTTTTAAGTTATTGGAGAAAATTATTTCTTTGGTAAATCAGTGAATAATTAACAATCAGTCGCGTAAAATATATTATTGAGAAAAAAAAACCTGTTCTTTCAGGTAGCTGACTTGATTTTAAATGCTTTCTCTATCTGTATTTAATAAAGAAACCTCGTACATCCAGGAAAAACTAAATCATATGTGTTGATACTTGAAAGAAAGTACAAATGTTAGAAGATATAGTAGGAAATACACAATATCGGTGTAATGACAAGTGTGGATTAAGAGAATGTAACAGTTGATCTAGTCTGAAGGTGTGCAGTGATGAAGAAGAGAGTTGATGAAGGTGGGTGTAAAGAGGACCCACGCACCTCATATCGCCGGTAATTTGACACGAGCTGACGCGGGGTGACATATGACCTGACGCAAGATATTAATTCCGTCGCTAATATCCCCGGTCACGTGATAAATCACAGTGTGCTGCTACTTTACGATGAGGCGTCCAGGTGCAAAGAACAAGACGCCGCTAAAAGCTTCCGGTCGATAGGGCACGATACATATCGGCCATCTCAGGCAGTTGCTGAAGAGATACTTTCTGATTCCCAACAGAGTTTTACAACTTTTAGTGTTCCTTACATTTTGAATAAAAAGTGGAACCTTAATGGATTTGTTGATTTGCCCGTCTGTCTGTTCGAGCATCAGTAACAACATCATAATAGATGAACCCTTCAACTTAAAAATTTATATAAATTTTACTATAATAAAATATTTTGAAAAATAGAGAGGGTTAAGCTAATTATTAGGGATCTATGAGAAATTATTACTGTCGAAACAGCTAAATTTTTACATTCGTTCGTTTATTGGTTTTCTGAACACGTTTCACTTTGTTCACCGATTCGTCTTCAGTGGTTTATCTGTTGAATGCTTGTATACTCATATGTTATGATATTAATTTGTTTTTACGTCGATGGTTATGGCTATAATGTATGATCCACTTATATTTATATTGTTTACATTGATATGTTTCTATACTTACCTCTCGGTATATGTGATTTCATCGTGGTTGTACTGCAGGCCATGTTCTGTTGTGTTGTTTTATTGATGACGTGACTTTTTTTACGTTGCACTGTTGTGTATAGTTTTTCAGTGGGTATGTTTGTTTATCTTTAGACTGTACAAACGCTGTGTCATATGTAGAAATGAAACAATGTAAATAGGTCATAATTTACAACCACAACTTTGATGTATAAAAATGGAATGGCAAAACCATAACATTTACACATATCCAACAGATAGGCCGCTGAAAACTCTTCGGTGAAATGAAGCGAAACGCGTTAACGAAACCTATAAACGAACGAATATACAACTGATGTTGTGTTTCCAGTAATCATTTCTCATCTATTATATAATTTCCTAAGCTCACTCACTCGCCTCGATAGCTATTGGCTGGTGGACAGTATCACGTGTCAGCCTTCGCTCGCAAATTAACAGCGACCAGACATATTATTAGAAGAAATCCGACGTTATGTCCACAATTTAATAGCTAAGCGACTGCTACTAAATTAATTGCCATTATACACTAATTAAGTTTGTTTTTCGTACCATTTCACAGTTAAAAAAATATGTATAAACTTAACGGCTGAAAAAACGTGGAGTTGTTTTCAGTAACATGTTGCTTATGAAAGCAACATAAAAAATATTAAATTACTCACGATCTATGCTGTTACCACGAATACCAATTGTCATTCCGACATAGGTTAAATATCAATTTAATTGAAACTTTCGCAAATGTTGCGGCTTGACCAAAGTTTATACATTACGGTTTGATAACAAATCTTCTAGGGTTTACAGCCGGATTTTATTATAAAGCGACAAGCTTTCGGCTACTAGCAAACGCCTGGTATCCATCAAGGCAAGATCGCCGATACATAATCGACCTGAAGATGGCTACTGAGCTAGTAGCCGAAAGCTTGTCGCTTTATAATAAAATCCGACTGCAAACCCTAGAAGATTTGTTATCATTTATTCGCCGGGAAAGCCTGCATTCGCACATTGCGGTTTATTTACTATTTAGGTATTTTACTGGCCACTTTCGTTAATGGTCTTTATTCATGTTCGCTGGACGTGAGTTATTTGGTTATTTAAAGCCGATATCAGACTAAATATATTACCGAATCCAGTATTCCTGCAATTCATTTCTTGGGAGTTGATCAATCTGGAATCAGTATTAAGTACTCGGGCAGTTACAAACATTATGATCAACGATTACATTATGAATGTTTTACCAGCCTCAATAATAAAAATAAAAAACACGATGTTTTCCAAGAAAACTGAATTTTTCAAATTTTATAGAGTCAAATAAAATACACGTCAAGTTTGCATTTCACCAAGTTCAAGTCTACAACCTTTGAAATAATTATTCGATAACGCGATCGTCCCTGACCGTATTTAATACATCTATTAATGCTTCTGAGTTCATCAAGCTCAGGAGATTTTATTCATTCTAGGTTCGTATTTCGTCGGATCTGGTCAACCTGTCATTCTCTTTGAACCTAAACTCTGGAACTGTTCTGGGCCCGTGATGATTCGCAAAAAACGGTCACGGGCTTACACTAGTCTAAGCTCACTCACTTACCTCACTCGATAGCTATTGGCTGGTGAACTCTGTCATGTGTCAGCCTTCGCTCGCAAAATAACAGCCACCAGAGATATTATTAGAAGAAATTTGAGGTTATGTTCACAATTTAATAGACAAGCAACTGCTGCCAAATTAATTGCTTTTCGTAGCAGTTCATAGTGAAAAGAAATATATCGATAAGCTTTACAGCTGAAAAAACGTGGAACTTATTTTCAATAACATGTTGCTAATAAAAGAAAACATACAAAAATAAACTTTAAAAAATTAAATTACTCATGGTCTCTGCTCTAACAATGAATTCCAATTGTCATTCCGGACTAAGCTAAATTTCAATTTAATTATAACTTTCGATAATGTTGTTGTTCGATCAAAGTTTATAATTATTTGCTTTTTACGTATATTACTGACCATTTTGGCTAATGGTCTTTGTTCATGTTCGCTGCACCTGAGTTATTAGGTTGTTTAAAGTGGACATCAGACCAAATATGTTACCGAAGCGAGTATTCTGGCAATTCATTTGTTCGGTGTTGATCAACTGTTCAATAATCTGGAATCATAACAGACATTATGACGAAAGATTACATTATGAATGCACTTCCTCCATTAAAAAATCAGAAATTATTCAAATTTTACAGAGTGAACTTGAAGAATCAAATACAAGTTTTTGTTTCAGCAAGTTCGAGTTTACGACCTTTGAAACAATTATACGATAGCATGATCGTCCTTTTTCGTGTTCAGTAACTACATCTATTAATACTTCTGAATTCTTCAAGCTCAAGAGATTTTATTCAACCTCAGGATGAAACACAGATCAATTTCGTATTTGTTCAGATCAGGTGAACCTATCATAATCCTTGACCCTAGAAAGTGAAACTTTTCTAGACCCGTGACGATACGCAAAAAAAGAAAAAAACGGGTGCTGGGTTTACTCTAGTAGATTTATAATCATATGCAAATGAGGAAAGTGCTCCACAACTTCCAACTTTTAATTATTAGAAGTCTAGTGGGGTGTTCAAAAAGAATATTTCTTTTATATAATCTTCAACAGTATCTATTTAAAGTTTAAAAAGAGCCAAATATCAAAATGTTCTAATTTTCATTTTTATTCCTCGATTTGTGGTAGTTTTTTTTTTTTTTTTTTTTTTTTATCCATTTCCCCTTTATTTCAAAAAAACCATTAGAACAGACCGCAATGATTTGCAAGAAAACTGTAGCAATCTTTATGAAGTTGACTGTTTTCAAAGTAACTGTTTGATTTTGATAAATCTTACACTACATTACATAATTGTTTCACCGGAAAACTGTGTTTCACGAATCAGATAACAATTATGTCCTGGAAAAAGTTTTTTAAACAAAAATTTCAATAGGGTTCCCAAATATTTGTGTGTTTTTTTTCTGTCGTCTAAAGTACAGGGTGCGGCAGCATAACTTCCTTTTTTTAAAATGCTCGCCATTCAGTCGGTTGATATCGTAGCCCAGCGCTAGTGGTCTCGTTCGAGAGGCGTGACTATAAAGTTTTATCCCGACACAGTTCAGTCGCCATCATGCGTTGGAACTGTGAGGAGCGTGCGTTTCACGTTGAGGCCTAATTTTGGAGCGGACGTACTGTGATCGCAACCCAGCGCGCTTTTCGGAATCGCTTTAATTTAGCCCCGTTGGCCCCTGTCCCGGACCGGAAATCAATTGTTACGTGGGTCACTACGTTCACACAAACTGCAAGTGCGACAAGACGAAGAACTGGAGGCCCTCGGTCCATTAGATCACCTGAGAACATTGAGGTAGTGAGAGCTTCAGTGTTGCTATCACCACGACGTTCTGCGCGTAAACATGCGTCTGCCCTTGGAATTTCCGATCGTTCTGTGAGGAGAATTCTTCACGATGATCTTCATTTACATCCATACAAGATGGCGATTGTGCACGAACTTCCTGAACGTGACTTCAATTCTCGGAGGAACGCGTGTGAGGTTCATCTGGAAGACGTTCCTAAGAACGCTATTGTTTTTGTTTTTTTAGTGATGAAACCCATTTTTATTTGTGTAGATCCGTCAACAAACAAAACATGCGCTAATGAGCTGACACCAATCCTCGAAAATTGCACCAAACGCCTTTGCATTCACCTAAAGTCACAGTGTGGTGTGCAATTTCCTCAGGTGGAATTATTGGTCCCTGGTTCTTTGAGGAAAATGAAGTCACAGTGACAGTGAATTTGGACCGCGATGTAAACATGTTACAGGAATTTTTTCTGCCCACGGCTAAATGAGTTGGACTTAGGGGACACTTGGTTCCAACAAGACAGTGCAACGGCACACACTTCAAGAGAATCTATGGCTGCTTTGAGGGAACACTTCGCACAGCGCCTCATCTCAATTATGGGCGATATGGAGTGGCCGCCCTGCTCTCCCGATTTGACCCCTTGTGAGTTTTTGTACGGGGATTTTTGGAATCCCCTGTTTATGTGAACCGTCCAAGGACCCTACAAGATTTGAAGACCAGCATCCAGGAAGAAATTGCCAACGTAACGCCTGCTATGCTGGCAGGAGTCATAACAAACACCAGAAACCGGTTTACTCGGTGTGTGCAGAATGGAGAACGTCACCTACCTACTAAGTAAAACAAAACTTTATGTATGTGCCTACATTATAAAAAACAAAAATTTTCTGATTCATACAATGGGTTCATTAAATTTTGAAAAAAGGAAGTTAAGCTGCTGCACCCTGTATCAGTAAGTTAATACGTCAATTTGTCCAGCACATGAGACATTAAAAACCAATTATCCAAACCCATTAGACTACTATATATAATAGGCTAAATTATTTCGACTGTGAGAAAAAATTCTGTTTCATTCAGCATGATTCGCGTATAACAACAGGACAGATATCCATAGAGTTTCATAGGGCTAAACTTAGGTATATTTTATCTTAATGCGGCATCCAGATACTGAGAAATAAAGAAAGAAGTGTCTGTTCGTTTCGTTGATTTTGATACGTTTCAAACACTGCCATTATCGTTGGGATCAATCTCCAGTTTCCCGGGTGTGGTACACTGTAACACTGTACATGGTTTTAAAGAGAAGTCATTTCTCGCTATCGAGCTGTTAACGCTCTAGCCTCGCATTCGGGACGACCCCGTTTCGAATCCCCAAATCACTCCAGGCGAATGCCGGGACGCTTCCTTCAAAGGGTCATGGCAGAATTCCATCCCGTTCCTTGACCTCCCTCCCATTCCCCCTCTAATGACCTCGACGTCGACGAGGCGTAAAGCCATAAGTAAAAAAAAAATATTCTCGCTGACAAAGTATTTGACGGCATAGTTACCAACGGCATTGTGTTATTCAAAACTGAAACTGATATTCATCACCAATCATTTAACTTATATCTTAGTCGTAACGATACCGCATACCTCACTTTATTTGCGACATTCGTGATTATGTGTATCCTGTAAATCAGAAGGTCAATTGTGTGTGTGTAATTTCGATAGAAGGCCTGACTACACCTTTATAAAATAAAATAAAAAGAATCCTCAAACAAACGAAGTGACGGTCGATGGTTAGTTTGATTGATATATTTAAAAGAGAATTTCGAAAACCATGTAATAAAGTCTTTTAAAAAGTAATTTGTTATTGTTTTTTTAAGTATAACAAATCTAAATTGAAAGTAATGGGTATTTCGTTAACACAAATAGGAGAATTGTATTTAAAATGTTGTAAATTTAAATTCTGCCGTTGTTACATAGAAATAGTGGGAATGGGGACAAAAATATTTTTTATTCCTGTGTAGAATTTATAAAGTAGTGAACTGAGATATTTTCAAGTTTTTTCACTGTACAATAAAAAAATAAGGCAGGCAAAGTTGTCAGTTTTGAACCATTTTTACAGTCAAGTTTATAAAAAATAAACGCTGTTAGTAGGAACTTAATTTTTTCCCTAATATCGACTAAGTGATATATTTAACCGACAAATATTAAAAACAATTATATCATATGTACATTATAAGTTGCGAGCAAAATTATCAAAGTTTTCGAGTCTGGCCTAGAGCATGGATGTTTAGTGTTGTGTATGTGTGTGTGTGTGTGTGTGTGTGTGTGTGTGTGTGTGTGCGAATATTGTGTCCGTCCTGTAGTGTTCATGTTCGTGTGTCCATAATTACTATCAACATTCTACTGGAGAAATTAAAACACTGGAAGAGTTATAATAATCACATAGAGCTGGCTGTATGGCCAATGTAGCCGAATCCCATTTAAAAAACAAAAAAAACTGTAGATTTTGCTTAACATGCTCTAAATCAGAATGTATTGCATCCTAATGCGAGCGGCACGGAGTTGGAGAACAGTGGAACGAGTAAGCTATCCTTCCAGGTTCGCCCAGATGTGATCTATCCTGGCATTGGTCGCCAAACGTAAGCTACCAATTACCCTGGAAATGGTCAGCCGAGCGTTAGCTAACTACTCCGTTGGTGGATTACGACGTGTTATTTAGAGGAGAACGGCCCAGCTCTCCTCTCTCAACACATGCAAGTCCTTAGCTAGGATAGGCAAACTGAGAGGTATTTTGATATAGTCTGGAAATGAAGAACTCACTGTTCTGGTCGAGATATTATCGATTCTAATTAGTATCTCTCACTGACTCAAATTTTAAGACACTTATGTTACACTGAAATAAGTTTCCCATACAATTCACAAGCTATATTACCTTGTGTACGAAAGGGTTCTGCCCACGCCATACAAACTTTTTGGACACACACACTTCCTGGTACCCTGCACTGCTACAATAGAGGCGCCCAAACAACAATCACTGCTGCACAGCTATGCTGCCCATATGGCTGCCAAGTTGGGGATTTTCTTCTTAAATTTGGGGGGTCTCCACGCAGGATGGGGCTTTTTTAGGTGCTTTATAATTTTAAAGGAATTTTTATTGGTATTTTTAGAGACATTTTGATTTATTTGTTGAGCATTAAAATAGCATCAGCTACAATACCGTGTTACTAAGAGTTCAGACTTCACTATGGGTAATTATTTTCTGATCTCAAAGTTTAAAAAAAGTCACCATAGACTCAGTGTTTAGTGTTTAATACCATAGACGTAGACTTCTTGTTAGAATGTATGATTTCAATCACTCTGTACCATCAGAACAAAACTAAATAATGTTAGAAATATTGCAAAATTTATAAATAACGAAAATTACTAAGCAAATTATAGTATTTATTTTGTAGTGGTTTTACCCCTTAATTTTGACGATTTTAGGGGTTTCTGACATAATCTTTAGGATGAGTTGGCAACCCTGACTGCCCAGCGTCAATGAGTGTAACACAACTCAAATAACAACACTATGCTACAGCGGTTACTAAATAAGTAGTGTGAAAACCCAGCAATATTACAAATTAAGTTAAAAACTGCACTGCATAACTATTCAAGACATCTCACATTCAATGGATACTAGGAACTGAATAGCTTTTTAGCTTATGCGATGTTAATGCAATTTTTCTTAACGATTCCGCACTTATGCCTTAATTCCTTATCGATTGAATATTATTGAGTTGTAATTGAATATACGTTACTCCTGCGACTTAATTCCTCATAGCTATGTATCATCTAAATGGGTGTAATTTTTTTACTTATGCGATAAAAGGTAAAAGGAAACAAGAATCACGCCATTTTTTTTTTTTTTTTTTTTGCTATTATTTCTTTCATGTAATGTATAAATTGTTTCTTGTTATTCGAATTATCAATCACGTTCAAAGGACGTGTTATATCGCCTGCGATAGTTCATTTAGCAAGCAATATAATTTATTTCGCCTTATGTTAATCATGTCTTAATGTGTCAAAATATGTATTCCAAAGAAATCATCAACTAGATCAAATTATATAATTGTAACGCCTCCCTTACGTTAGATAAAAAATATATTAATAAAAAATGTGGGTGAAAGAATTTTGTTGGCATATACATTGCAGTTATATGATTCAAAAAAATTCAGAAAAGCTGAAAACCTGTTAAAGAAAGCAGTTAGCTGGACTAAATAAATACCTTCTACAGTGGTGGACTGCTTGTTCTTTTTTTTTTTTTCGCTCTGTCATCTCCGAGAGGAACGTTACTATGTGGATAAAACCTCTGTGTCATGCGAGCAGTAGACCAAATGACTAACACTCCAGTAGGGTATATACAATATTTACATTTACTAACAACAGTACATAACAACCCATTGCTTTCCTTAATAGTCTTCCTACAGCCAGATCATTTATCATTGTGACTAATGTTAGGTCAGTATAGAGAATTTTGGTTTAATTCCCTCTTTGTGCATTGCCTCGTGCCCCGTACCTACCCCGGTGGAGACCCCGGCAGGAATTCGATCCGCAGCACCACAGCCACAGCTGCGTTGCCATAGCAACCCACGTCCGGAGTTACACTGATATCTCCCTCCTGTTATCATCAGTTCTTCGCCTATTAGAAACGTCTCAGTAAAATCACCAGGTCCTCATTTTCATCCTGTACAAGTTAATTGTTCAATAACCGGATCAATTCAGTTGGTTCTTAATTGAATCTACTAATATCCTTTCCACAACCTTATTGTGTCTACAAAATTATTTGGATTAAGATATGAAAATGGCCAGTTATCAGAATAACTGTTTATCAATTCCTTATGTAGCATCACATTTTTTAATTATTCGTTATCAGTATGGCAAAAAAAACAATTGTATAATGTTTGAATGTCCGTGACTGACTTCGAAACGATTGAGGAGATGAATCGTCAGAGGGCGCTGTATTCTGATTTACTACAACACATATACATAGACAAATAGAAAAAAAATGAAATTTCCTAACTATGAAAGGCATTTTTTGTGTGCCCTGTCAAATGTCATATCTTTGGATATGTATTGGAAAATGCCAACATTGTTGTTGAGGTAAGTGTTTTATTATTTATTTCGTGATATATGAACTCTCGAAGTCGTTAAAGATATGTCATCCTCTCTAATTTTTAGCCATATAACAGAACGAAATTCAAGATAAGCCCAATAACTAAGGACATTCAGCGAAAATTGTTTTCGTAATTTACCTCTAAAAGATTTTAGACTCTCAAATTAGTCTGTTACCAACAAACAGCTTTGTAATTACGTGGCCTGTTCATAGTTTGTGATTAAATTATGCAAGAAGATATATTCTGTTGACAACAAAATAGATCTACTGAAAAATATAAATATTTTTGTGGCAACCCTCTAAAGAAGTAATGAACAATGGATGAACTTTGTTCTTGCGTATGCCATATAATATGGTATCGTTCAACAGGAATTTTTTTAAAAAATGGTCATATTGTTTTGGGGAATTTTTATTTATTCGCATTTCGCAAATTATAAGCTCCAAAGTCACTGAAATTGTGTTTCTCCCATTTAATTTTCCAACTACATGAATCAAAAATCTGGGGAAAATTTCAAGATGTTGATACTTAATAGGGAAATTCGGCGTACATTATTTTGGTTAAGATACGTTGACAATATTTATATTTAAAAAATATAAAAAAGTCGGATTGTTCTACTGCCAACAAACTTGGTTTTTCGGTCTACACAAAATAAGCTTTGTATTTAAGCAATGTATTTGGTTTATTTAAATTAGTAGTTACTTAGTTTATTGGTTGATGCACCTACCTTGAAAGATCAGTGTATTCGGTTCGAATTCCTGCCCACCTAGGAACTTTTGCGGACTTTAAGATGAAATTCGTATCTGGCATAGCTTTTATTTTATTCATGTGAAGCACGTTCATATTCAAAGTTAAACTGAGGATGAAGTCATGACTGACGCGGAGTGCGTGGTAAATTGAAACTGTCACAAGTTCACGAGCACACAAGTTTTCTTTATTTATTTGAATAAGATACACCAAGAGAACACATACTAATCCGTTATTAAATTTTACATTTAAATAAAGCAAAATTAATATTAGCTCCGGAACCCTATGGAAGGTGTGCCCGTTATGGGCTTTTTTAGTTTTAATTTAATCCATCGCTAGGATAAAAAATTTAATTTATTGTGGGTTGTAAAACATTTCGGACCACGTTTTTTTAACTGGAAAGTAAGCTGGGATAAATTCAATAATAAAGCATGAATCATAAAAACAATTTTTTGTAGTATAGTTATCTTCTCTGGGAGAATACACTACCTTTGTGGTACTTGGTTCTTTTTCTGCTACCTCGTCCTTGTCTCCTTAGCAACTGTCTCTCGACCAGTCACTGTCATCCAGCGTCTCTATTAGAACTAAATCTGCCGTCCGTATAATAAACATCGGACAATCTTTACCTCACATATATTACATACTTAATGACATTTTTATTGTAGCGTAATATTCAGTGCGGAACTGAAAAAGTTAATTTTCATCCCGCCACGAAATCCACAGTGCGTGATATGATTTAGTATAGCTATTATACAGCATTCCGCAGCAAAATTAATAGCATGAGTTTCATTTATTGCCACTATAACAGAAATTAATGAAGAGATATTCCACTACGCAATGCCCTGGTGCACCTAATGGTCATTTTATTTTGCAAGTCTAGTTTTGATTAGTTAGATGTCACAATAAAAGCAGCTACTGAAGGAATAAGGGTGCATTACTTTCTGAAATATGTAAAAGTGATTCAGTTTTTTTCCTAAAGGCAACTAGGTCCTTGAACAGCATGTTCGTTATCAACCATTTCTCCCTCTATTAAGGAGTTTGATATTTAGTTTTACAAACATTACATCCGAAGGATATATTATAGTCAAAAATGACACTTTGATACCTTCTAGAAGATAAATTATTGATAATTGATTGTTATAATGCCAAGGTATTATATACTCTTTGTTTCCAATATTGTGTTGTTTTTATAATTTGTATGTGAATCCTGCTGCGCGTAATGTTTTGTTTTAAACCTAACATAACGTCTGTTATGAAGATTTAATTTTAATGAGTTTGCCTTAAACAAACTTGCTGCTTCACCAGCTACTTCATTTGCATTAAATCCTAGATTACTGTTTACTGTGTTTTAAAAATGAAATAAAAAAAGTTCAGGTTGTGACGACTAAAAATAAAACGTTCTTTGCCTTCACGCATAAGTTTTCAGTAAGATAAAAACAGAAAGGGACCTAACACAGAACCTTGAGGAATGCCACGTTGTATTCTTTCCCAGTCTGACGAAGTATCTATACTGATTTTAGATTTTAAAATTGGATTCGGCTTTCCATTTATAGATTAAATAATTTACCTGCGGTTTCATAAATATCGTGGTATTCCGTTTTTTTCTAAATTGATTGATGATTAACGCACTCAACTGCTTTTGAAATCACAAAAATACCTACAGAACACATTTCATGATTCAGTTCCTCAAGTGTGTTATTTAAAAATGAATTAAAGCCATTTCTTTGGATGTCACCTTTTGGAGTCCAAACTGTGAAGTAGCGAGAGTATTACAGTGTGTAACATGTTTTATTACTTTTTCAAACATATATGTGATTTTGATACGAAGGATACTCATTACACCGAAAAACTTACGTTTTTAATCACTTAGTCTTAAAAAAATTTCACCGTTGATTTTGGTTAATGTGACTAATTGCAAGTGCTTGGTTAGTTAGATATTTTTCTTTAGCAATTCTACAATTGTTGTTGAATATCTTTCAAGTTTTATCACCACCTTCACATAATGGAATTTAGTAATCCAGTATTGCATGACATATTTGACATCGATCTCAAGGATAAATAGTGACAAAGCTAAAACACTGCATCTCCGTCATGATATTGTAGATCCTGCAACTGGACTTCCGGAATTCCATCTGAAGAGAGACCAATGGGCCAAACTAAACCGCTCAGGAATAGACCACGCAAAATTCAACGCCATGCTCCATAAGTGGGGACTTTGGGATTCTGTCTGTGACTGCGAAGCTTCCTCCCAGAGTGTGGAGCACATCATCAAGCAATGCCCTCTTAAAGGAGTACGATGGACCATCTCAAGATGTTTTCAGAGCTACAATTTCCTTCATAGCATGGCTGCAACAACTGGAGATCAATTTGTGAATGCTACCAACGTTCTTGACGTCGTATTGCTAAGCAACAAACGTAACACACACACACACACACACACTCAAATATATATATTATTATTATTATTATTATTATTCATTATTGCCCTTGAGGACAGTGTTTAAACTCAAATTATTCATGATTACTCAGTTTTTGTTTGTATTTGTCTTCTTCCTCTTCTCTTCCCAAAACCTCTTCATACGCTCACTGTGTTCCTGTTTCCTTTGTTCAGTCCACTTTGTTCCTGTTTTCTTCTGTATTTTAAATTTTGAGTTCATAATTTTGTTCCTGAATTGTCCCCTTTCCCGTGTCATTTCCTTGCTGATCCCTGCGTGATTCAAGTCCTCTTCTATTTCCTGGAACCAATTGGTTTTCCTGAGTGAACCATTTACCACATCAAAGATCCTCTTTGTGAGTCTAGTGCTGTTCATTCGCTGTAAATGTCCATAGAATTGTAATCTACGTCTTCTGATCATATTTGTCAATCTATCTGTATGTTCGTATAGTTCTTTCGTTGGTCTTTTCATCCATATACCGTCTTTATATATTGCTCCAAACATTTTCCTAAGGATTTTGCGTTCAACTTTTTCCGCTTCTGTTATGCCTGAAGCCCCAATCGTTGTTGTTGTGTATATATATTTATATATGTATGTGAGTGTGTGTGTGTGTGTGTGTGTGTGTGTGTGTGTGTGTGCGTGTGTGTTACGTTTGTTTCTTAGCAATACGAAAATCAAATAAATAAAAACCACCTTATGTACTTATTAGATAGTCGTGATACGTGTTGGTATTAAAGCTTGGGTAGGGCATTAACATCCACTTAAATGAAATGTGTTTAACCTGGAGACTGCGCTCAGCTCAATAGATCGGCAACTTTCGGTGAGTCTCGGTAATGTCCGAAGTGTTAGTTACACTAACTGCCACCGCAGCGCTGCTTGGCTAATCAGCAAAATTCAAATGAATAACTGTATTATAGTAATATTTAATTAAATTGCAATGGACCGCATACTCCGGTGGCAATTTCCCTACACACCCATCTTCCCCCTTTCCTGCGCCCATCTACAGTTGCCCTCTGCAAATTTTAGCTTTAAATTCTTTCAACCTTTTTGGTAAATTATTCATCATTTCTCTTGGTAACTTATTCCAATCCCTGACACCATTACCCAAAAAAGATACTCTTTCTACACCCTTGTGCCTGAAATCGAGTGCCAGCTTGTGATCATGGTCATCTTTTCCCTTCCATGAATTACTTTTAATGCTTACACCAATATCTTTCCATGCCTCATCACTAATATACGACTTGTACACACTCTTGACCTTCTTCACCCTCCTCCTGTCTGCCAGTGAATCCCATTCCAGCTCTTTTATCATATCTGTTACTGATTGCATTCTACGGTAATTTCCAGAAACAAATCTAGCAGCCCTTTTTTGCACCCTCTCCAACTCTGGCTTTTAGACTGTTAAAAGGAAATGTAAATTTCAAATAAATAATTTAATATCATTTTATTTTCTCTTACATTGTTAAAATAAAGTCTAATTGCGATCGCAGTTAAATTTATTTTTTTAGCTCTACCAAGCTTTGTGAGGTTTGCTGGCAGGGGCTTCCTGAACTTCAGGGCCCCCTCTGAGCTGAGCTTGGGCCCTTGAGCTGCGCTTGGGGGCCCCAGTGCACGGCACCGCCTTGCCCTCCGATAGTTACGCCCTGCTGATGTAGCAGAGATAAAAATTTTAATGCGAGACAGAGATATTAAAATAAATTATAATGTGACGTTCGTTTAAATATTTACGCTGTATTCTCTGTAACAGCTAGTGAAACCAAGTGACAACATTACCTAAAAAAATTTTGACAGAAGATAACAAACAGTGAAGTTTATTAAAATCCAGACAAAGTTACACGAAACGTAAGTATTCACGAAACATATCAATCAAATAAATGATAGTTATTCGTTATTTAAATTGCAATTTACATTCATAACAACAAAACTTTACGTCAAATAAAATCAAATGCAGTTATTTAAAAAGATCCTAGCCAAATACTCCGAAAATCTAATCAAAGAAATATTACTAACATCACGAAAAATCATTAAAAACTTTTCAGAACAAAACTCCTACTATCACAATAGGTGACAGCCGTAATTTCCGACGGGGGTTTAAACTAGTAAACATAATATAAAAATATCTGAACAATATGTGTCAGACACGCAAATGGACGTTAAGATCATTCGTTATGCTTGACTGTTTCCTTTTTTTTTTTTTTTACTGCTTAACGTCTCCTATAACAATTAGGTCTTTAGAGACGGGAAAGGATGGGGGGCAAGGAATGGGAAGGAATTCGGCCATGGCCTTTTGAAGGAAGCATCCCGGCATTCACCTGGAGTGATTTGGGGAAACCATGGAAAACCCAAATCTGGATGCCCGGACGGGGATTCGAACCACCGTCCTCCCGAATGCGAAACTGTTTCCTGGAATTTTTTTTATTATTATTCTGAAAGGCATAACTTTTATATATATATATGCTTAACGTGTCTCTAATAGCGAGGTCTTTAGAGACGGGAAAGGATGGGGGGCATGGAATGGGAAGGAATTCGGCCATGGCCTTTTGAAGGAAACATCCCGGAATTTGCCTGGAGTGATTTGGGAAACCATGGTAAATCCAAATCTGGATGCCCGGATGGGGATTCGAACCGCCGTCCTCCAGAATGCGAGGCCAGAACGATAGCCGTTACACCACCAGGCTCGGTGAAAGGCATAACGAACCTAGCTCAGATTACTTGGAGGAACTTCTCTAGATATTATGTAACGAGCGGAACTGGTTTTTATTCCGGAAGGGTTGCGCACCGTCTGTTCCTAATGAGGGAGTGGCTTTATTTACTGATGGAACAGGGGCAGAGCGGAAGTTCCTGTGTCAGTATTCAGAGCTCGTAGTTAGCTATTAGGGCGGCACGCCCACAAGATGGCAGCCGAGATGGAAGAAAGATGAGGTCCTCAGGAGACGCAGCGGCCGGAATGCCAATGAGTTAAGCTTCGGCGTTATCACCTGTTAATAAACGTGCCGGCCAGAGGTTCTTGTAATGAAAAATGTTTTCTGTCGGAATGCAGTCTCTGGCGAAAATTTTATGTGTGTGATCTGTCACTCGCAAAGCTGAGTCCGAGCAACAGTCTACAGTTCAATTCTTCTACTGTATAGAATGTAAGGATTTTCAATAGAATTATTGTATATCAGTGAAGGTAATTATTCTCAGGCCTCGCACAGAGACGTAACCCGATTCTTGAGTCGAGAGGCTAGCAAGAGCGTCCCGTGAGGAAGGGCACCTTAACCTTGGCTTTGAAAAACGCATGGTAAGGCCTTTTCAGCCAACCATAGACGCGCGCTATGTCCCTCCACTCACTGAGCTGCACAGAGCACAGTGAGAGTCCAGACATGCAGCATGTAAGATCACCAGAGTGAGCGTAATTGGCTTTATAGTAAGGTAATGTGTTCCAACTCTCTCTCTCTGCTGGCTGGGAAGGTTACTTTGACTGAAAGTTGCACTAAGATAGGAAACTAGTAGATACCAGTTATTTTCAAGAAGTATTTCATGTATGTTCTCATGTACTCTTCATTTTTCATTTATTAAAATCAGTCAACCTTCTAATTGCGCTTATTTATCGCATTCACCAATTTCCTACATACTATATGTTAGTAGGCACGTGATCGCTTCGGTCATAGAATCACATATCTTTGGTAAAACTAACCAGGGAGTGGTTGATCGAAGACGAACTCGCAGTTTCTTGTGGCACTCTACCTTTGGGTCGCTACAGAAACAAAATAAAAATGGTGTCAGATTTGGGGTTGATCACGTGATATCGGTGATTGTTGATTGCAGAAAATTTTGAAAATTTTTGGAAAGTTATTTTCCTGTTAGTACGGCATAGAGACGGATCTTCTCTATCGCTGTAACAAATTTTCTTAGGCGTAGAAGCCGCAGAGAGTGGAACACAAAGCCAGAAACGGAACGAGAAGTCAGTGAAGCAAAGTAATTTTGCGAGCTTAGAGAGTGCACCTTGGAGCTGAAACCGGAGACGTACAGGACGCGACCGATAAGCAGTTGGAAGTTTGGAGGCCAGTGGACAGAGGGCGCCAGCGGCGGACTACCCAGCAGGCATCACCATTGCGGAGACGGGTGGACGGCGGCGACCAATCAGAGAGCGTCTCCACCACAACAAATCGGACAGCGCCATATTCGAGTTGAAGCAGCTATAGCAGACGACAGCGCATCAAAAGTGAGTAAGCGCTACGCAGTGATTCAAAATGAATGCAGCACCGAGTGAAGTGAATAGTGAAGAGGGTAGTGTGGGAAAGTTACCAGTTTCAGAAGCATTAAAGTTAATTGCGAATACATTTAGTGGCGAAAAAGACGAATTACAACCATTCATTGAAAATGTTTCTACTGCATTTAAATTAGTTGCTAAGAAAGATCATGATGTTCTTCTTCATTTTGTCAAATCCAAAATCCTTGGAAACGCGAGGGGCAAATTACTTGTAAGACAATTTACAAAAACATGGGAATCTGTAAAGGAAATCCTGATTGAAAATTATGGGGAGAGGCGTTCCTTAGATCATTACGCTTGTAATCTTTTTGCAGCACGTCAGGGAAAAACAGAGCCGATTGTTGAATGGGCCGCTAGAATCGATAAGCTCTCACATGACTTCAGAAATGCTGTAGCTAAGGAAATTCCTGAGGAGGACGTAAAAGGGAGTTTAACTTTAGTTGACAGACTATCTCGCATCACATTTATCAATGGCTTAAGTAATGACAGAATTCAGACAATTGTTCGGGCACGGGGTTCCACTATCACGTTGCCTGTTGCCATAGAGATAGCAAGCGTTGAAGAAAGCGCGTTAATGTCACAAAAAGAAAAGGCATTCGTCGGATTGTTCAGACACACGTACCACACAGGGTAATGTCACTAAAAGGTGTTATTTGTGCAATAAGTTGGGCCATATCAGTAAGGATTGTAGAAGCCAACCCATCTGTCAAATATATCGAGAAAAAGGGCACACTGCAACAGCTTGTAAAACACGCACACAGTACAGACGAATAAGTTCCGTCACATGCAAATTCTGTCACCGAAAAGGTCATGTTGTTGCCGATTGCAGAGTAAAGAGTGCAGTCTGTTACAGATGTAACCGTTCGGGACACTATGCGTCAAATTGCCGCAACAATGAGAACACACAAAAAGCGAACAAGGTTCCGGGAAACGAGCGAAGGGTGTGAGAGATAACAGCCACTCTTACACTCGTCAGTATGGCCAAGTACACACGGTAGGCTGTGAGCATGAAAATGATTTTATCAAAATTGATTGTGACCAAGTGAACAATGGAGAGATACTCTGTCTTCTCGACACAGGCGCTCAAATATCACTTATACACAAAAATGCATTAGCAAGAAATGTTTCAATTGACACAAGTAAAACATTAAGTATAAAGGGAATTATGTCACATACAGTTAGAACTAAAGGAACGGTAATGTTACACTTAAAGTTGGGTAAGCATGTGTTCATTAAACATAGGTTTCATGTTGTGGAAGAATCTGTAGATCTGGTGAAGGAAGGATTAATTGGGAGAGATCTTTTACTCAAACAGGGAGCGATAATTAATTATGAAAATATGTCTGTATGTATCAGTGGTCATTCTAGTCCCATATTGACAGCTCCAGAGAAAAGCAGTAAACACAGTAAACATGCTAGAAGGGTTTCGAAAGGGTCGAAAAATTTGCAAGGCAAATTTTCTACAATACAGAGTAACGAAAACACTGAGGTCCCACATAAAAACACTCGTAGAAGACGAAGGAACAAAGTCAACAGAAAGAATAATTATCGTGGTAGAAGCGAGAATGACAAACAAAACAGTGAGGAAGTCACTACACAGCCTGTACAGAGTAAACAACAGAAACACACTCAAACACAAGAACATCAAGTAGAAGTATCTGATCGGAGAGATGCTAGCGATGTCAGTCAAAATAGGGACAATGCGAGACAGCTGAGCAACAGTTCTAGAAGTGCAAAAGAAAATGTAAGTCTTCCAGACGACTATACAGTGAAATTAGGGCCGAGAGAAGAACGTATTTTGCGAGTTCAGGTTCAATGTAAAAATAGTGCTGAAGCTCTTATAGCAAAACAAGAAATAATCGAAGGCGTTTTTATTCCTGAATCGTTGGTTAAAGTTGAAAACGGCACTTGTATTTTGTCTATGCTAAACACCAGAGAGGATAATGTTGAGTTCTACTGCGGTGCGATATCAGCTGAGCCGTACTGCGCGGAGCGCGATACGACGTCACAGTCACGTGATAACACAGCTGACAGTCAGGCAGCCATTCGAGTTTGCGGAAGTAAACAACAAACCGGTAATAGATCACCCGACCAAGGGAAAACGCGTACCAGTTTATTAAAGGACCATTTAAGAGTAGATCATTTAAATGACGAAGAAAGGCGATCCATTTTTGAAATTTGTCTATTGTATAATGATATATTTCATCTTCCCGGCGATAAACTGACGCACACTAACACAATTACACATGAAATTAAATTGAAGCCAGAAGCTCAGGGTACAGTTATCAACCAAAGATCCTACCGAATCCCAGACACTATGAAGCCTGTTTTGAAGAAGGAAATTGATCAAATGCTTGAAGACGAAATTATTGTTCCATCTACTAGTGCTTGGAACTTTCCATTGATTATTTTACCTAAGAAGCCAGATGCCAGTGGTAAGCAGCGTTATAGAGTCGTGGTAGATTTTCGCAAATTAAACGATATCACTGTAGGTACAGTTTTTCCATTACCACTAATTTCAGAAATTCTTGACTCACTGGGGAAAGCAAAGTACTTTTCAACTTTAGATTTAGCACAGGGTTATCATCAAATATTGATTAAGTAATCTGATCAACCCATGACCGCATTCAGTACGGGTCAAGGTCACTACATGTTTCGGAGAATGGCTCAGGGTTTGACCTCGGCGCCGGCTAGTTTCCAGAAAATGATGTCTATTGTTCTTACTGGACTGCAGGAAGACCGTTGTTTTGTGTATCTCGACGATGTAATCTGTTTCGGTCCAAATTTGGAATACCACAATGAGAGATTAAGAAGTATTTTTGATAGATTAAGAACTCACAACCTTCGCCTTCAGCCAACAAATGTGAATTCTTACGAAAGGAGGTAACTTACTTGGGACACAAGCTGACAGAAAATGGTGTTTCTCCAGACCCACAAAAAATTGGAAAGGTTCAGAATTACCCAACTCCTCAAACTACAAAAGAATTAAAAACATTTCTTGGGTTCGTTAGTTATTACCGTCGTTTCATAGAGAATTTCAGCAAGATAGCCAAACCATTGTATGAGTTGTTGAAGAAAAATGTACCGTACGAGTGGAGTCAGAAAACTGATAACGCTTTTCAAACTCTCAAGGACAAATTGATTTCAGCGCCAGTTCTAGCGTACCCCGATCCAGATCTTCCTTATATCATTAGCACAGACGCTAGTTCGTACGCGATCGGAGCTGTGCTTTCGCAAGGTCAATTAGGGTCAGATAGACCTATAGCGTATATTTCTAGAACATTGAATAAAGCAGAAACCGGATATTCGACCTCGGAAAAAGAAGCTCTTTCGCTGACATGGTCCGTAAAACAATTCAGGCCATATGTCTTTGGCAGACACTTTACCGTATATACTGACCACCGCCCATTAATATGGATCTTTAGTGTCAAAGACCCATCGTCCAGATTGCTCAGATTTAGATTGAAACTCGAGGAATATGATTACACTATTGTTTACCGAAAGGGGAAGTCCAACACAGTTGCAGACGCACTTAGCAGGATTAGAGAAGTGAGGGAAGTGCAGGAAACATCGCAGTCAGAACCTGTCACAGACGAAACAATGGACACTAGTGGAGAAACCTCGTCACCCACAGCTGATGCACAAATTCAAACAAACGAGAATGAATTCCCCACATTAACGGAGGAGGAAAAGCGAGCAATACTTAAGGAAGCTCACGACGGTCCTTTAGCTGGGCATCAAGGAGTAGCTAAAACTTATGAAAGGATTAGGAGGTATGTTCAGTGGCCAGGCATGAAGTCATACATCGAAAATTATGTTAAACACTGCGATAGTTGCCAGAAAAACAAACACACAGTCCCACATACAAAAATGCCATTAGAGCTCACTAAGGCACCTGAATACGTGTTCGAACGATGTGCTACGGACGTGGTTGGGCCACTTCCGGTTTCAAATAACGGGAACAGATTTGTGCTTACGTTTCAAGACGAATTGACAAAGTTTATTATGGCGATTCCCATCGCTAGGCAAGACGCGGACACAATAGCTCGAGCGTTGGTATTAGAAGTCATTTTACGCTTTGGTTGTCCACAAATTTTGATCTCAGATAACGGTAGTTGTTTTATCAGCGAAACGTTGCAGAGAGTGTGTAAACTCTTAAAGATAAATAAGATACAAACTACTGCATATCACCCGCAGAGTAACTTTGTGGAGCGGATGCACAGAGGACTTTCAGAGTACTTACGACATTACATTGATAAGAATCAGAGCACATGGGATGACTGGTTGCCTTATTTCGTATTTGTATTCAATACCAGTGTTCACAGTGCAACAGGATACACTCCACACGAATTAATGTTCGGTAGAATTCCAAATGTCCCCGGAATATTGCAAGCTGATCCTAAAGAAGTATGTTATTCGTATGATCAATATGCAGAGGAGTTACGAGCCATCCTACAGACGCTGCACAAGCAGGCTAGAGAATTGAATCAAGGGTTGAAGGAAAAAACAAACAATATTATGATAAAACACAGAATCCGCGAGAATTTGCGATTGGATCTAAAGTACTGTTGAAAGATCAATCGGTTCGTCGGGGTAGATCACAAAAGTTGGACAGTAGTTGGCGCGGACCATTTGTTGTCATTGGGAAGCGTGGCGTCAATATTACGATCCAACTCGGTCGATACAAGAGACTTACAGTACATGCAAACAGACTAAAGCCCTACCATTAATTAATTGAGGTTAATAATTAAGAAGGAATCTTTAGTGGTTATAAGACAGCGTAGAGTAAGGTTAGGTAAGTTACAGTAAGTTTAATTTAAGTATAGGGAGAGAAAATCGCATTCAAAGCAAGCGAACGAAAGGCCTACGGGCGAACGGATTGTAAACATAAGCACGTGGCGGCAGAGCACGTGGCTCGCCCACGCGAGTTGATAAGGGCACACTCCATGATGGCGGCGAGGCTTATCAGCGGACGAGCCCCGGCGTCCTTGTGACGCAGCGGTTGCGATAACACCAGCTGAGACGCTTCTACACGCACCGGGCATTTAACTGATAGCGAGACAGTCTTTCAAATGCTCATACGTTCGTGCAGTCGAACGCGGCGAGCGTAATAATACATCACACACTTTCACCATTGCAGATAAACTTACACAATTGTTTGATGAATTACCATAGTACTCTTTACTAAGAATTAATTTTGTTTTCAGATGAACCTGTTGAACGGTCTACTGTTAATGATTCACACCAGTCTAGCTATGCAAGACTTTGCAATCGAAAAATTTAGCTCGAGTCCTGGGTTGTACTTCGACCATGTAACTGGTGCTCAAGTTTACACGCTGAGCTGGAAAATCGTCACCTACGTGAACTTGAAAGAACTAGACGACGCATGTGAAAGTTTGGAGAATTATGCAATTAGGTCTATCGCTTTTTGCAAAAACAAATTGATTGAATTAAAGGTAGCAACACATGAATGTGACGAAATGTCTCAAGAAATACTCTGGCATATTAATAGATTAAAACAGTCTCAAGGTATAATTGGACAGATTGCGAAACATGACTCACCAAGGGAAAAGAGGGCGATTCTTGGAATAGTAGGCCAGATAAGCCGCATCCTTTTTGGGACTCTCGATTTGGCTGACGCAGAATTTTATAAATCTAAAATAGATATCCTTGAAAACGAACAACAGACCTTATTAAAATTATCGAAATAACAATTGACTATAGTGAAAAAATCTTTAACTGAAATTAATTACACATTGTCTAGTGTGAACAGGAACCAGGATGTTTTGGTTTCTGGGATGAAAAAGATGCAAAATTATGTACAGGAATTTGCTAATCATACAGATCAGTCCATTCGGAAAATAGCTATTATGACTTCCACGAATGAACACCTAATAAGATCCTTATCCATCATATTTGAATTACAAAGACAGTATGATTTAGTTATTACTGCTATTGTAAATGCACAGTATGGAATACTGCAACCACTTATTATCAACCCATCACAAGTTGTCAGCTATTTAAAATTAATTAGAGATGATATTAAAGATAAAGGATTTCCTGTTCCTCTTACCGAAGAAAACGGTTACTTATTATTGAAAATGATAGACTTAGATGTATTTTTGTCACAACACATTTTGTCTTACGTACTGACTGTTCCTCTCACAAATAACAATCAGTTTAACATTTACAGAATTCTACCATTACCTATTGAAGTTGGTAACAATTACAATTATTTGTTTATCTTGCCAGACAAGGATACCTTGATTATTGATGATTCCCGCAGAATGTATGCTAAGGTGAACTATCATGACTTAAAATGTAAGCAGTTAACATCTGATCTTAGTATCTGTAAACAAAATTTTATTTTAGCCACTTCATTCGAATCTGCTCCATGCGAGATAAGGTTACTCCCCCAGGATTGTACCAGAAAGTTAATCTCCTTAAACGAAAGTTTGTTTACTAAATTAAGTAATAATGAATGGCTATTCGTAGCTCCTAAAGAGGAGGGGATGACCATTCTATGTGGCGACAATCAGCCAACTGATACCATATTCAAAGGAACCGGCAAAATTCGATTCTTTCAAAGATGTAGGGGGTATGGAGCCAAGATTCTGATTGAAGCTGAGCAAACGATAAGGACGAATATCACGAGCAAGGATATTGTACCCAATCTAAACTTAGAACTTGACTGTTGTATTATAAACAAAGAAAAACGTAATATCTCAGAATTACAGTTAAATCTTCCAATGGAAAATATTGTCAAAAACCTCGATGATTTACGTATGGCAGGATTCAAAATTGATCAACTACAGGATCAAATTGAGCAACAAGAGAGAAATGCCTCTACAATTCATTCCTTGTCTCATTATTCGATTTTATCGTATGTTTGTGTAATTTTAATCCTTTGTATTACTACATTTTGTGTATGTAAACATTGTGGTTGTTTACGTAATTGTTTTAAGTACTTATGGCGGAATACCGCAGGTGAATGTTGTAAGCAAATTTGTGTAAAAACAACAATTGTGAATCAAACAACAGGTACTGAGTTAACGCGTATAAGAGGTCGTCGACCTATTCACGCTAACAGTGATTTAAACAATGAACTCAATGATGATGATATAATTGTGTTTGAAAGACCTCATTCATCTGTTGGACAAAGACAAGCCGATCTTGACCAAGTGTCAGTTATATCACGTTTTGATCGGAGATAAATATCTTGATATTTCATATATATATGTAATTTCTCTGTTTCAACTATGTTTATTAGAATCACTTTTGAATCATTGTAATGATTGTAGTAACAAAACATAAGAAACAATTTTAGTAGCATTAAGACAGTATAATCATTAGGTTAGGATAAGGAAATGAAACAATCAAAGACCATGTATGTAGCAGTTAATTAGAGTAATCAATTAGTTCAAATGTGTATAAATTGTTTGTCTTCTGTTTAAGCACTTGAATGCCATGATGCAACGCATTAAAGGTAAGAGTCTGCACCTCGGTTAAGGCCGGGCTCGACTCTTTTCCCACGGGGGAAGGTGTATAGAATGTAAGGATTTTCAATAGAATTATTGTATATCAGTGAAGGTAATTATTCTCAGGCCTCGCACAGAGACGTAACCCGATTCTTGAGTCGATAGGCTAGCAAGAGCGTCCCGTGAGAAAGGGCACCTTAACCTTGGCTTTGAAAAACGCATGGTAAGGCCTTTTCAGCCAACCATAGACGCGCGCTATGTCCCTCCACTCACTGAGCTGCACAGAGCACAGTGAGAGTCCAGACATGCAGCATGTAAGATCACCAGAGTGAGCGTAATTGGCTTTATAGTAAGGTAATGTGTTCCAACTCTCTCTCTCTGCTGGCTGGGAAGGTTACTTTGACTGAAAGTTGCACTAAGATAGGAAACTAGTAGATACCAGTTATTTTCAAGAAGTATTTCATGTATGTTCTCATGTACTCTTCATTTTTCATTTATTAAAATCAGTCAACCTTCTAATTGCGCTTATTTATCGCATTCACCAATTTCCTACATACTATATGTTAGTAGGCACGTGATCGCTTCGGTCATAGAATCACATATCTTTGGTAAAACTAACCAGGGAGTGGTTGATCGAAGACGAACTCGCAGTTTCTTGTGGCACTCTACCTTTGGGTCGCTACACTACTTCTTATGATGCCACGCCCGATTCGTGCCTCGGCTTTACCATGGAGGGTATACCGCTCCGAGTGGTTTTCCGTTGCTTTCCCCAGAGTGAGTTCGTATGAGTTATTGAAGATGTATGTATGTGTTAGTGTTCATGTGTTCAGTAAAGGATGTTGTTTGTGTTCTATGAAATGAGGTATGAAGAAAGGAGAAGATAAATCCGGTACCGGCCCATTAAGGCCTACGCTCCCGAAAGACACCGTGGGACCGTAGGCATAACATCCCCATCCTACGTACGAATCATTGACAACAGTTCCCTATGTTTTAACACTATATGCACTGCGGAGAGATTTAGGACTTAACCCAGGACTTTGATGATTATTAATTGTGCATCACCACCTCTCCTACCCTGTCGGAAAAGTCCTGATGGTGAATTTCCCCACCACAAGGACTCGAACCAGTAACCCCGTGTCAGCACCGGACACCATCACGGTGCCACAACCGACTGAAGAAATGGAATGAGCACATTTTAATCAGCATGTAACAATGTGTGGTTATAATCGGTTATTTTTTCACCATGTCAGGTATTAATAGATAAATTGTCCGGTAAAAATGGGCTATTTGTTGATAACATCAGTTGCGCAATCTTCGGGTTCTGTAAGACGAATCTGAGAAGGTTTTGCAGTCACAAACCAGTAACTTCACTGTGGTGTAGCGCATGAGGTAAAACTACATTCTAATACCTATATTTGGAAAATAATGGATAAATCTTGGCTCTTATTGTTTTATATTTATTCAGACCTTAAAATCTCCTCTTCTGGTTCCAGAATACTTATCGATTACATTTTCAATACAGAACAACACACAAACTGTTTTAACTGACCGAGTTTCGTGGGTGAGTGGTTAACGCTCTGGTCTCGCTTTCGGGAGGACGCGGGTTCGAATCCCCGTCCGGGCATCCAGATTTGGGTTTTCCATGGTTTCCCCAAATCACTTCAGGTGAATGCCAGGATGCTTCCTACTAAAAGGCCATGGCCGAATTCCTTCCCGTTCCTTGTACCCCAGTCCCATCCCGCCACTAATGACCTATGACGTCTATGAGGCGTTAAGCCATAAGTTAAAAAAATTAACTGACATTCTACCTACTCTAAGGGTATCACATATAATAATGTAATCTTTCCCTTCACGGTTTCATCTTATATATAAAATTCTCGTGTCACAATTTTCGTTCCCATACTCCTCCGAAACGGCTTGACCGATTCTCATGAAATTTTGTGAGCATATTGAGTAGGTCTGAGAATCGGTAAACATCTATTTTTCATCCCCCTAATATATTTTTTTTTTTTTTTAACTGCGATTAATGTCCTTGGGCCACGTAAGTATTCATTTGCTCTTTGAATGTTATTATTTTTATGGATATTCAGTCGATTCCATCAATCTCCGGTCGATAACTGATCAATCGTCATTTAATTAGTTATCCCCACCAGATGTCTAATTTCATTAATTCTATTTATGTGTGTTTTGTACAGTGAGCAATGCCAAGAAAATGCAAAGGGGCTGATTTGAGCCGTAATACAAGTAAATCTTGAAAGTTGCGAAATAGAAGATCCGAAAGAACCGAAGAACAAATCCAGCAACAAAATACTGATGCACGTGTCAGAATGGTGCAATTGCATCAAGAAGAGCCAGAAGATACATGAGCTGAACGCAATGAAGTCATAAGATTAGAACAACGACAATCACGCCGTTTCACAGTCAATAGACGCAGAACAAATGACCAACAACGACAACAGGTACATCGAGAATTTACATATGATTCATTCCTGCGTCTAGCATTCCAGTATGAGCCCGATATTGAATATTATGCTCATTCAAAAGTGGTAATTGGTGCTATGGACAAGGAATGTCCGCATTGTCATGCTCTGAAATTCAAAAATGAGCCAGCTGGGGTGTGTTGCGCGTCAGGAAAAGTGCAACTACCTGAAATTGAAACACCACCTGAACCATTGAACGGCTTACTTATCGGCACTGATCCAGATTCTAACATGTTCCTGAAGTCAATTCGAACATTCAATTCATGCTTTCAAATGACATCGTTCGGAGCAACAGAAATAGTTCGAAATACTAATGCAAATGGTCAACAATACAATTCTACATTCAAAATCAGAGGCCAAGTTTATCATAAAATGGGCTCACTGCTGCCAATGCCAAACGAACCACATAAATTCTTACAAATCTACTTTATGGGCGGCGTTTGTCGTAATTGATTAATTAATGATATTCACGCATATACCACATTCTTACATACATACAATATACACATTCTTACATACATACATACTTACAATAAGTAAGCTATTTTTTGTCTACACTAGAAATTACTTGAAAGTTATTTATATGGCAAAACAACGTTTGCCGGATCAGCTAGTATATATATATATATATATATATATATATATACAAGGATTGTTCGTTTAAAGATATAAGATATGTGTACTCAAACCCAGCAATTGTGAAGCATTGCCGTGTCAGCTAGTTAATATATATAAGTTGTATTTATTTTCCTTTTCCCTGTATCGAATTTCTTCGATATGTCCAATCACCTACATTTTCCGGTTTACCACCAACGCTGTAAATTACTTGAAAATAGTAATCTTACTATTTTAATTTATCATTAATGTAACAATCATATATTCTACTCGTGTTTTCTCAATAAACTGAAATGCTTTTATATACTTCAGATTAAACGGTTTATTCAAGTTTTACAATTCGGCAACTAACATCAATTAATTATCTATTGTTTGATCTCATTACCCACGTCTTCGTTAGAGCATTAGGAACAATTCATTAATACAATCATTCTACTTAATACACTCAGCCTTGTTCTCGCTAATACTATCACAAGCTACTCCACTCAACCAAAATTAATTTTCAGTCCTTCGTCGAAGATTCGAACATCTTAATTTCTCTTTCTCTAACTATCTGTATGAAACATCAAACCAAATATTCTCCTTCTCCCTTGGTTCGACTATCCTTGCCTCTTTAAACTTACGTAGCATAATCAGTGGAATACATACAAATATGATTTTAAGATTAATTTCTTTAAATGGTGAGGTCATATACCCCACAGTACATACAACTGATCCTGACTTCAATATAAATTAAGCGCTAAACTCTCATAGTCACATTGTTTAATTACTAATTTATATCTCCTCTCAACATTTTTCGGTATTACATTTTCAAGTAAACACAATATACGTTACTCCTCTAGACTGTTAGTGTGGAAACAAATATGCGAGATTTGTCTCGCTCGTGAAAGCAAAGAATGCATTATTTTTATAAAGAAACAGACTTTTCCGTTGGCCTGATATCCGCTGACAGCTTCTTTTCCTTTGGGGCACGTCAAAC
The DNA here is from genome assembly GCA_031002005.1 of Vandiemenella viatica. NCBI lineage: Eukaryota > Metazoa > Arthropoda > Insecta > Orthoptera > Morabidae > Vandiemenella > Vandiemenella viatica. The sequence goes on from CM061914.1 coordinate 87,891,739, forward strand.
GCGACGTCCGCTTCCAGTTTTCCTTACGGCCTTCCTCCCGGATGAAGGCGACTACAAAAAAATTCTCAGTTCCGTAAATTCAAATGGTAGGTCCCTTACTGTGCATAAACCTGAAGGTCTTTGTTGCGGTGCTCTTTCGTATTAATTATTGTCATCCTTTTTTACCTGCTCACTATTTCAGGACTTGTAGAGATAGTATTTTCTGAAACTTGGTGAGAGCAAGAAAGTACTCGTGACGAAGCAATAATTAGCAATGGTTATAAAATTAATTGCGATTTTTATTTCTTAGCTTTGACATATAGTTGTTAAAATACTCGGAACGTGGTGTTTCTAAATAGATTCACGAAGATTTACCTGTAATTTTTTCAATTCACTAAATGATTAAAACTTTTACCAATGTATGTAAATGAATTCCTTCCACTTAGTTTCTTGAATAACAACAATATAATAAACTTTTTACTTCATTCAGAAAAGCATCAGAGTTCTTCGAAAGATTTGAAGCACATTAATAAATAAATGACATAACCTCGTGTTAACACCATGCCGAGTGATGCCGAGCGTAATTGTGAGCTGCCGGTAATCGCGAGCTTAAATGAATTTTCTAGAGAACAGTAAAAAACCGCCCGACGTTTTGGAGCGTTGACAATCGTTCCAACCATATAAATCGCACAAAAATAAGTAAAACATATACAAAATTGCTTGAAAAACATTTTAAAATGAAAATACAAAATATTTATGGAAATTGATCATAAAACTACCGAATGTAAACAATTCCAAATAGTGAAAATCACATTCGAAACACTAAAGCTAACATAATTAAACTAAGGAAACTGCTTTAGGCAATACAATTGCAAGGAAAGGGAAAATGACTCATCACTCACCAAAGTTGACGGCAGCGACGAGAGAAGAACATATATCACTAACACACAAATAAACTCAATATTTCGGTTATTAAACCTTATTCATGATGGAGACAATGAGTCATGAGGCTCGGGAGGTGTCCACACACCGAGGGTTGCTACATGATTATCAATATGGTGGTGGGACTGAGATATTGTATATAAATATGTAAATTGCAGATGGTGCTAGAAATAATAATATACCAAAAAAGGGGGGGAGGGAAATTAAGTAAATAAATATGGACGGATAAATTTTTCAAAAATCGAGTAGAATCAAACCACTTTACTGACGCAAGTCATAGCGAACGAAGCCAGCAATCCGAACAAGTCCCACAAAGCCACGCCGATATTTGGCAACCTACTGTAGACCTGGCAGGTTATGCTCCCAGTGCGCAAGAACTTCCCCTCGTTCTGGCATGAAGCTTCCTAGGAGACTGAGTCATGTTCACTAGTAGCTGTCACAATACCTAACCTTTCAAATAAAAGACTTGGGGATCCACGACAAGTTCACATTCATTTATTTCGTTCATGTCAGTGATTAAGTGTTTGCCCTCCAGCTAGTATTACCCACAGTTGTAATACTATCAAACTATCAACAGACTCTTAGTTATCATCGATAAGTTACTCCCAGGTTTTGTTCTACACAGTGCTCGTTTCCACGATAGCTTCTGGTTTCTGACTCTCATACCGAAACTTGCCGAGTCATGTCATGCTTCCGGTTTACGGGCTGCGAGTTCATCTGGTGCTTTAAAGATGAGGCCACAGACTTCAGTGCGGAATCTAGAGTACTTTTTTCGCATTGGCATCTTCGTGCCACGAATTCAAGACATACTTCAGTCCCTTGTGTTGGGTGCTCATTACACAGTCGAACGTTCTCATGAAACGAATGACTGTTTGTTTATGTAGCTAATGTAATTTGTGATTTTGATTAACACAAACCAACCCAGAAGACAATTGTAAGGGCGGTTTATGTTTCCGCCACTGATGGAAACAGCGCAAAAAGGAATTTGAAATAAGCTAGGTAGTTTTACAGCTACCAACGCACAATATAGGAACCCTTAAGATGCGTATGGAATACATTATTGCGTAATGGAATGACAGTTTGTACCCTAACTAGCTGACCCAGCAATCCTTCACTATTTCTAGATTTGAGAATATATATAAATTAAAAGATTAGAATTGATAGTTTGAAGTCATTCGTAAGTGTGTGTTAGAACTTTGTCTGTTACTTAAAAAACGCTTTGATTGTGTTGTATTACCAGTGACCAACGAAAACAGTGGCTCAGGTGGTGCCAATTTTACTTTACCATTCAAACAACACATCTCAGATGCTTCATCCATGAATTTTAATGCATTGTAATATGTGCAAACTTTATTCATAATTTCAACAACCACTACTGCATGCAAGCTATATTACATTTCCTAATTACTCTGAAAAGTAATACAACCAAGAATTACCAATTTGATTTGATCGATTAATTTCCATGATTAGTCAATTATCGCCACGTTGTTCATTAGGATCACTGTGTGACAAAAGCTGTCTTAATTCTAAAATTCTTACTTGACTTACTTGACTTGCTTCCTCCATGCTTCGTGTTCGGTAGCACGTGATTGTGACATGCAAAATCTATTTTGTTTATTTTGATGTGCTTTCTTTCTACTGGTCACATCAAGGAATTCAGACTTTAAACCATCTCCGGAGAACGCGGACCATTTTGGAAAAAACCGTACATAAATCAGTGCAACAGTGGTTCTGTCTATAGAGGACACACGTACGACATTGCCTTTAATTCAGAGATGCATTTTTCGTCTTTGTTAATGGCTTGACATTGATTGAAGAAGACTAATAATACATAAGAAAAATTCCAGATTGATCTTAATTGTTTCTTGAGTAGTTAAAAAATGTCATGTTACTGTTCCAGATAGTGGCAGTAGAGGGAAAAGTGATTAAATAAAGTAAACAATAAAAATCGAACAGTTAATCAATGAAACGAAGGTGACTAGGAGGAAAGAAATTCCAGATGTTTGACATTAGTGTACATAACATTACAAAATTTTTAGTTTCTTTACGACGAGTTGAATGAAAGTTATATCTCGTTATAAATTGCTTAATGAATAATTATTTTGGATTAACCTTCATTACCATAAGCGAAAACTGAATAGACACCGATAAAGAGAAGTTACAAGCATGCAGCTATCCCATATTTCAAAAATGACTTCGATTAAATCGAAAAAAAAAATTATTTCAAAATCATTGTTAAATATGCAATTAACATTTTTTAATTTCCTGGATAATACCGTACAGGTACTGGACTGAAGTCATTTAGTTTTTCAATTAAATGCCACATTAATTCTGGATTATAGGAAATATTATCGATGTTTGATCGATTCTTATACCACATCGAGCTTGGCGAGTGATGTTGATTCATCTGTCAGCATGAAAACATCCCCGTGTCCTTCGGGGGAATAGGCTGGATGTATCGGCGCTGGGTTTAGCCTCTCTAATTCTCATATTCTCAGTGGTGTACATTCAACAACACTCATCGCATTCACCTACTCATATACAAAATAGATACACCAAGGAAACGGAATGGTCGTCACCTCTGTACCCAGAGATGAAACGTCTCTTGCGGGAGAATCCAATCAATCTTCGGGTTGAGGATCAAACATGACCTATAGAATAACAATTTTTCTTTACTTATTGCATTACGCCTCGACGACGCACACAGGGGTATTTGACACCAAAAGTCGATCAAAATTATTTCTACGTAATTTGGAATTTTGTTTCGCTTCTTTTGTGCATTAGAACATATAACTGTGTAGTAGGAGTAATTATAAAGAACACGTACTGTGTTCATACACTTTATAACATATTAAGCGAATATTTACAAAATACCTAAACAATAATCATACATGTACAATAAAATATCATTCTGACGAACCGTTCCATCCTTCGTCGTCGGAATCTTCACCTTATAACTCGTTCTCTTCTTGAGTACTCGGGTCCCATTACAGTAATATTTTAATAGTTTCTAAATTGAATGATTTAGATGTTTTGGGGGTTTTGTCCCTGATGAAGCTCAAATACGGATCCTAAGTTAATGAGAGCCTATTAATGACATCTGTGTTGCACTAAACCCAACAAAGTTTTCTGGAGAGTCTCTCCCTAAATCGTCGAAAATATTTGTTTCTAGCTTCTGGTGCTGCTTCTGACAGAGTGCCTATAGGCAAAAGTGCATACTCTATTATAAGTGGACCCTCAATCAATACTTCTTGTATAGGTGATATTGGATGCCACGAGTACAGTTCAATGTACAGTACATCTTAAATTTTTCGTGGCAGTGGAGAATAATTTTTTTATATATCTATTTTGTGTCCACTATATATCATTCACATAATAGTATAAAACCTGTCAATCATTGTTTTTTTAATACCTATTATCTCTGCTGACATCATTTGCTAAAATCGGTCAAATCCTCGAAAGATTTTCTAGGCCGACCCACATTGGTCGGATTGGATTTTATAGGGATTTAGATACATCTTTTGAACCAATCGTGGTATTTCTTTAAAAACGCACTCTCATTTCTCTTAGCAGCCTGCCATTTTCTTTTAATTTCCAATTTAAGCCTTGAATACTTTTGTTAGAACTGTTGCGTTTGTTCGACCGTGAATGTCGGTTGATTTAAAATATTTTCCTCGAATAATTCCAACTTTTGCACGAAATCATTTCCTTTCTCGTGTTTACTCATATTATAAATAACTTTTTGGGTCATGAGCATGATACCAGAAGAGCCCATAACAAAGAAAATCTTATATGAATTAATATGACGGAAAAAAAGTAAATTTGTTTCATTGCAAATAATCTAGAATTTTTTCGAATAAATAGACGCGTGGCACTTTTTGGCACCTAATTTTCAATGAAACACCAAGATAGTACACTAAACTAATACCATACAAGAAATCAGACTCGGGAAAGGTCCGGAAATATAACAAAATCACTATTTAATACTTTTCGCAATAAAAAACTTAGTACAAAATGAGTCAGCTTACAAAAATGTACAGAAATAAAGTTGTGCGATACCTTTAGATGTATGTTACTATTATTTCAATTCTAGGTACCTGGCTGAACAATATCCATGATTAAAATCACCACGACTCACTTAACATCACTCACAAATTAAATTGGTACAACTTATAATTTTATTGTATTTGCTTGGTAACAGTATGTGCGTCTTGCAATGTGCTCAGAAGATGAAGCTTATCTAAAAAACATTGCTGATTGTTATTCTATAGACATTTGCCTCGAGACGGGTAGATACGGGTTCTTGGAATTTGCTTAAAAAATGTTTGGACTTTTGATCGGCTTTTTGTGTCAAATACCCCTGTGTGCGACGTCGAGGTCATTATAGGCGGGATGGGATTGGGAACACAGAACAGGAAGGAATTCGACCATGGCCTTTTGAAGGAAGCATCCCAGCATTCGTCTGGAGTGATTTGGGAAAACCATGGAAAACCCTAATCTGGATGGCCGGACAGGGATTCGAACCAGCGTCCTTCCGAATGCGAGGCCAGAACGTTAACGGATCACCCACCACGCTCGGTACAATAGGTAGAATTCGATTCCTTACGGACAATATTAAATAGTGACAGAAAGCCAAGTAACTCAGTTTTTAGAGTTCGTAACGACCTACTGGAAAAATCCAAATTACGATTAGAATTTTTGCCATTATCTGACATTTTGATACTGTCTTCTCAGATCCGTTGATCATAGTGTAGTGACCTCCTGGGTAGGTCTTGTCAGCTAGAGTCGTTAATAGCTGCCAGACTGGATACAAGACGCGTGAATAAGGGTTGATCCTGGAAGTCAACTATCGTTCTAAAGTGAGTTTCGCGATAGAATTATTGGTTACAGTCAGGGTCAGTAAGAGTTATATGTCTACTTATTTATTTACATGACATGACTGAACTGATGTACACACACACACACATACACACAAACACACAAACACACACACACACAAACACAAACACAAAAACACACACACAAAAACACATATATATATATATATATGAAACGGATAGAAAAGTAAATCATTTCTGTGATGCTGAGCAGAACTCCTGTCTAAAGTCATGGAAGGGAATGACGAATCCTGCCACCACTCGGGACTGGAGCTGTGATGTTTGCTGTGACCCGTTACTGTGCTTTGTTGCAGAGGAGGGTCAACTTACATTACTTGGACGATGCACGTAACACAGTGGCTGAAATGTCTGAGGTTGAACCCCAGTGGCTTGCGGCCAATACAGCCTTGCGTGACGGTAACTGCAAATCGACAGTCATGCAAGAGAGAGCCGTAGACTAACTTTTACTGCAGCATTTCTAAATACAAACAGGACAGCTGATATATACGAGCTTCTAGCGATAGCGGAGTGCTAACCGCAAGATTTACGTCGCCGCAACTCCAATACGAAGAATTCGCCGAATTGCTGCATCTGCGCACCGTTAAAAACTTCGTGATTTTTTAGCAATTAAAAAAACCTTAGTCTAGGCTTATTTAAAGTATGAATTCCAGTTGTTTTTCTCTTAGAATCGCTTCGTATATTTATTAACACTACATGTTAATGATCTAAATTTAACGAAAGAACTTGGACTTCATTTCTTAAAAGAGTCTAACAATAACACTAAATTCTAGGCTCTGTGTGTGAGTTTGTAAAAGAAGGAGACTTAAGATTTTTCGCTCTGATATTTGGAACACGATATTTGCATTTTTACCGGATGCGGTGTATTACATGGCTCCCACATCCCGCCAGAAAACTAAAACAGAGATTGTGGAGCAACAGTAAACGTAGAGGAGCCCTTTAAACACACAGCAATTAATTTTCACAAGGACCAGAAAAAAACGCTTTAATTGCAGTTTTAGACATATACACTTTACAAACCAGTAGCATATTAAACGGGTCATTAATACACAAGAATGAAACTTCATATTTTAATCACGAACACAAATGATCCGCAGCTTCAAAATAATGTTACATACTCGTCCTTTTGAGGACAGTGCAATACTTTTTATGAGACATTAAGAAAATAATTTCATTAAATATTTCACTATCAGCATAAACCGTATTATCCAATCGTGCCACATAAGTTATATAAAACATTAAATAACGGCATTCACCTACGCAAACTGAATTACGTCAAACGTTGTAGTAATCTTTACTTTTACATAAACCTGAAGTGCACCGCATTTCGTTTCCCTGTCTGTTATTGTATTCTACAGTAACTACTGAGCAGATTTGGATCTGGTATTGCTAGTTTTATCTAATTTGGCAACCATCAGACTTGGTAATAACGGATTTCGATCTTCTTCATATAAGTTGAAGGGTACACAGCATATATGTCTGTGGTATAGCCGTTTCTCAAAATGCGCCCTAGTTTTTGAGGTATTCGCATGCAAATAAACAAAAAATTCTAGATCTCGGGTATATAGTAAATTATTGCCTCAATTTATCAAGTGGTGTGATAGCGTGGTCTGTGTGGTAGGGTGTTAGCATTGTAATTTTCTGACCCAAGTTCACATCCTCGCAGATTCATATATCTTTATTTATTCTTATCTACAGAAATTGTCAAGCTTGACCTTTTTATTTTGTTCGTGCAAGAAAAGTGTGTAAATAAAGTTTTAACAAAATAAATAAGTCAAGCTTGACAATTTTTGAAGATAAACATAAATAAAAATATTTTATTGTGCAGGGATTTGAATTCGGGTCAGAAAATTATGAAACTAACACTCTATCATCTAGACCACGCTGCCATTTGAAAATAACGGGCAATAATTCACTATATACCAGACACTTAGAATTTTTGTTTATTTGCATGCGAATATCTCAAACACTAGGGCGCATTTTGTGAAACGACTATACCAAAGACATATATTGTGTGTACCCTTCAACATATATGAAGAACGAAATCCGTTCTTAACATGTCTGTTGGTCTCCAAGTACGACAGGAGGTTTCTTCGGCGTTGAATGTGAATAAAATCCACTCGAGTAACTAGCCGAATGAGTCCATCGATAAAACATGACGTCTCAGAGATCATAACCTCTGCCGAAAAAAGAAAGATAAGCTGCTTTCCATGCTGGCCGTCCTTCAGCGCTGCTGGGACAACGCTATAAGCCCACCGGCAGCAGTCACTTGATAATGGCAGCAAGACCGACGAGAAGTCGTGTTTTATAAATGGGCTCACTCAGCTGCTTACCCGAGAGTTTATTCATATTCCTAGTTTTGCCTTAAAATCTGTGGTATGTTTAATGATTCTGCGTGACCTGGCGCTAGAGCATAAAATGAAAATCTGATCTTAACCACAACATTTTTTAAGGCCACATTTTGTTACTTCGCAAGAAGAGGACTTTAATATGAGCAAGGGAATAGTATAACACCTCAGGTATCCCACGCTAATGTCGTCCGCCTTGACGAGTCTTGTTTCACGAGAAATCGCAGCTTGGAAAATCATAACTTAAAAATATGCTGAATATATACCGGTAGAAAATCTGATGGTAGGTGAATATATATGTGTGATTAAGTGTGTCATTATCGAACTACAGATTGCAGTTCCAACACCCGTCTCGAGGGGGAAAAAAATCTGCCTGTGTTTTTTTTAATTATTATTTTTATTATTATTATTATTTGGTACTACTCAATGTTTGTAGCATTGAAAATTTATTTTTACAAAAATTAATCGGAATAAACTTGTTTCTTGATAGAGTACCCTCGGTTTTTCTTTTTGTATTCCGTTAATGTTGATGTTGGCTTCTTGCTCTTTTAGTTGGTTTCGCTAACTTACAAGTACTTTTACATAACTTCGATTACTCGATTTTTCATTTTTCTGAACATACTGAAGAGACGCGATTTAAACTTATTCGCGTTGTAAACAACGCACGAGAGTAGCTGATTAGTCAAGCTAGTAAAATTGTGTGTACGAACATTGTTGTAGTGTCTAATTCTGATAACAATTCGAACGTAAAGTAATTTAATGTTTTAAGATATGAACATCTAAGCCCAACTGTGATGTTCAATAAGTTTCTCTTTAAAATTACACATTTTCCATTTACTAAACCCGAATTAAACTACCAGGCCCAGGCTATATCGAGGATATATTTTCACTCGATGGGATCTCTGAGTTCCTGGAATTTTCTTTGCAGCCTTGCTCCATCCCAACGCAGTCCAAATTAAGGAACTCTATCTCTGCTCAGGACTTGACTGTCAACTGCGTGTTACTATGTTTACGTTTCTTTCTGGAGGGTAACAATATGCAGGTGTATCGAGTAGGAAGTCTCCAACCCATTTCTCACCCTCCTTTGGAATAATAATAATACCTTTAATCTCGCTCAAACCATTTAGAGCTTGTATATTTTCTCTCTTAAAAAATGAGTATTTCGTTGATAAATCAAGACGTTTTCCTATTTGACTGGTTATTTTTGCTGCAAAAATCATTTTTTCTCCGCTTTGTATCACTATAATAATAATAATTCCATGTGGTCGTAATGACCTGTTGACAGGGTTTCTTTTGACTGCGCTTTGTGCCCCAGTCGTAGCCGCTTTATCCTAACCCGACAATCCTACCTGCTAATGGACCCGGCTCTCACATCATTACAGTGCTGTGATGATATCCGCCGCCTCATACGGGATTACCTGGTTTGAGCGCCGGAGGTGACAGAAATTTGCACCAGTCAGGATTTGGTTAGCAGGGTAAGGGGGACGGGGAGATTGTGATGCACAATTCGTAAATAATAGATTTCGTATCAGTGTCATAGAATAAACCTCAATCTTCTCCGCAAAAATGTTTGGATTGAGTATATTTGGAATGGTTAATTTTGATTTTCTTCGCCGCCCCATTTATATCTTTCTAAACTCTAGAATATGTCGGCATAGGTTGCCTCTTTAATGATAACACACTACACATAACAATTATCATAACAGTCATTCGAAGTAAAAATACTCAGGGGAGGAAAGGAACTAGCAAACCTACCTCAGGATCGGGCCTAATATGAGTCTCATAAGATTTTCGCACTTCCCGTAGAGCACACCAGAAAATTAGTGCTAATGCATATTGTCATTTTCAGTTTGAACAGTTTTATTCCCTGTAGACTTAAAATATTTCCATGACGTTTGTATGCACATATTGCAGTGTGTTCACCATCAGTTCTTGAGTATTAGTTTGAACAATTCTTTGCCTTCTTAAACACTTTCTTTAATTAGCTTTAATATTACTAGTTGAAAGAACACGCCAATGCAACTGTTTAGTTTATTTATTGCTGCGTCGTTCGATGATGCCTCGAACGACGCAGCAATAAATAAACTAAACAGTTGCATTGGCGTGTTCTTTCAACTAGTAATTAATTAAGCAACTGTGGAAACATGGCCTGCAACAACATCACATAGCTTTAATATTCATCACAACAATCATATTTATCTGAACACACCTATCTTACATCAGAACATTTGTTGGCGCCAAAAGTGCAGATAGCCAGTAACTAACTGTATAACAGGTAAACATTAGACTAGGTATACGAAGAAGATGAATAATTAAAATTATACGGTTGGAACAAAATTTCAGAAGTTGTGCTACTAAACTGAATTCAACCGCAACAATATGTATAACAATAGAATGTAACACTTGTCACCTACGTTCTTCACCCACTGTATTTACCTATGATTATTGTTCCCTATTTGTGGAATTTGCCTTAGTAGTTGACTAATTTTCAAGCCTACGACGTAACAATCTCCTCTAAGATTATTACAAGTACATAATATTAGATTGTTCGTGGTTTAATTAATATGATAAATAACCAGTCCAAGATACAGTTCAGTTTAAACTTGCTTTTATTTTCATAAACACGACGTCAACGATAGTTTAAATGCATACATACAATCCAGAGATTGCATACAACACTCCTCCCACAGACAATACAGTCCTTCGCCGTCGTATTTTGAGCCTGTATAAACTGTTTCTCTGTCTCGGATGTTAGCTTTATATAAACTCCACCTAAATTTCTGGAACACTTCAAAAGCTTCCGCCAGATATTTCTCGAACATTAACAATACTTAAAAAATTTAAACATATTAAAAACAATCAGAATTAATACATTATCATTTACAATCAATACAAAATGGAAATTAAAGATACTTAAACACAAAATTATCCACAGAAATCATTTTAAACTGTAGCAAATTGTCCTTTAGACATCGTAACTTGCATTAATACTTGGAATTACGAACATTTAAGCAATTCTCTTTGCACAATTCTGTTCTTAAACATATTAAATGGCCTCTAAATAATTTATTTTCATAAAACAAAGTCTACATACATTGATTTGCAGGAAGTTGCAAAACAAACCTACCAGATCATATTCAACCAAACTCTAGCTTACTATAAGAGCTTCATAAAATACCATTCCATTTACTTTTAGGTTTGAGGGCTGTTACAATAAGAAATAAACGACGCTACATAGTGTCTGAAGAGATATTGCACTATATACTACTGGCGATGATTAAAATTTCAGTTCTTGGCAATAAAACTTTTTCTCGTCAAAATATTTCTGTGAAACGCTAACATAAATTAGTGAAGAAAGAAAAAAGATATTAATAGTAAAAGTAACAGGGTTGCAGTTTGAATTTTAAACGTAGGACGGGATGTGCAAAATTTAAATTTGCGTTACACCAGCGCTTACGCAGAGCAGCACAGCTGGACGTGTGTTTCGGTAAGCAGCAAGTATGCAGATGTTGTGGGGAGATGTCCCGTACTTAGGGAGCTGTAGCCGACATGTGTCGTTGTGTAGCGGGACAGCATTGCGGAGCCCCTGCCGCCTGTAAAATATTCAGCGGGCGGTTCTGCATCGCGGGCTTGCCGCACTCCACAGGCGCTGCACGCCGTTCCTCCAGATAGCGCCTTCACTTTGCATTATTTAAGTCAGAATCCGTCGTGAGCTAACAATGTTGGCACCACTGTGTGACGCGAATCAGAAAATCCTTCACCTCAGCAACTTAAATCAATGGTTACTTCTTCCGAAACACAATAAGTATCAGAAGATATCAACTCAACGAAAGAGGCTTAGAGGTAGTCCAAGCCATAAATGATTCAGAATTGTTTTGGACAATGTTGACGAAAAAGAAATGAAATCAAACACTGATATTTCGTTGAAGGATAAGAAAGCCTAAGAATTTTGTCTTCCTAGCAATCGCTGCCGGTGGCCTAAAATGGAAAGTGGGTATCATTTTTTAATGCTTTGTTTTTGCTTTGGTGTGTTGGTAAAATTACTTAACAGTGTTATTTTTGTGTCAGCAGGTTCGTATATGACCATTTCGGTTATTAGAGCGAAAGAAAGAAGGCATGAACCTGCGATAGACAATGATGCCACTTAAATAATACTTGGAAAAATGTAGTCTAATGCATATTATCAACAAAAATGGGGTTCCAATACTGAAAAAAGCTGACTGTATTAAACATTAGTGAATTACACATACGTAAGATCAGCATATAAGCTAGGTCATAGCAATATTAAATGCTTAATTACGATTGATTCTGTAAAGCTGCGTCTAGCATACAAGGCGTTAAATTTCCTCACGTTCAATACTATATTACTCTGTGAAATCCGTATTTCAAGATATTTATAAATAATGTCGAGAAATTCGATAACAGAAGTCGAGCTCACTTCATACGTCCTAGAGTTTATCCATTAATTTTCAGCTTATATCGGATCACAGATTGTTCGTCATAACCAAAGTATTTCTCTTAGTTCTTGAGATTATCCTGATGTAATCGGTTGAAACTTCGCTACAAATAACAGCTTTACTGATTGCAATAACCCTGCCATATGGTTGCATTTAAACCTTCATACTGTGTTGTGAAAACATATTTTGACGGCTATCTCTGCCGACTTTTACGTGTAAATCAATTTGTACAGATCAAATGACTGTCAATCCTCTTGTATAATACAATTGCAGCGTCAATAAACATATAGCGTTGGTCAGAAGCTACGAAGTAAATTGTCTTAAATAAAAAGTATGGTATTATACTGTACTTAACTGCACTTTTGAGGAGAATCTTATTTTGATTTCTCTACAGCATTTTTTTTTTAAAAAATAAATAAGAATGTTCTTAGATTATAATCGTAAAAATTGTATAGTGTTTGAGATCTTAATTTTTAATTTATGGTTTAAAGACAGATTCTCTGTTACTTATAGACAAAATATGATAACATCAAATTTTAATTAAACGCCATATAATTATTTCTGAGTTTTTCCACTAACAATACAAAAGAGTTTCAGCGTCAATCAAAAAGTTTCCAATATCTCAAGAAGTTATTGGATTGCGAAATCTTAATTGACCATATTCAATCGATATTCGTGGAAGTCTCCACTTTAAATGATGTGATATTCAACTACAGCGAAAGAATAAAAATTTCGATTGGATAAATAAGTGCTGTATGAAAATCTTAAGTCACACCTGCACAATTTTATGATAAAAGATGTTGTTTTATTAATCTTATTAAACTTTCCTACTAAAAATTGTAAATGTATAATACTAATACGAGATTATAAATGTTTGTGAAGGGCCAAATAATAACCGATGTAGATAAGAATGAAGGCAAAGGAAATGTACGTGGTCAACAACGAAATAAAGCAGATGGTGGCCGACCTGATTTAAGCCGAGCATAACTGAAACTGGTAATAGGGAGGTGAGGGTGTTAAAGAGGTTGGTAAGAAGAGAATATAACAGAGTTAAGGGGCAGAAGGGAAGTAGGTAATATTTAAAAATAACAAACAAGTACTTGATAATAGCTAAGAAGGTGGCTAAGGATGGGTTTATGAAGAGTATTAGATAGAAAATACAGCGTAAATCCAATATAAGTCAATAAAATTGTCACAAGAATAATTTACTGTATTTTATAAAGTTTATTCAAATGGAGGACATACGATTCCGAATTAGTGAAGTTGAGAAACATGTGAAGTCATAAGAAAGCGAAAAATAAAATTTGGATTAGTTTAATTTGTATAAATAATTTGAAGAGAAGTATGTCTCATGGATAATTATTTTTGAGAGGTATAAAGGTTTATTTCCGGTGAAATACAAGAAGCATACCAAGGCTTATCTTGGAAATATTACAAGACGGCAATCATCGGAGATCGCTAAGAATAAAGCTGATATAGAATGTTCTCAACACTCTTGTGGCTAAGACTCAGAATTGAAGTTATAAAAAGTGTGTCCGGTTCTGCATTTTAAGATTGGATAGTTGTAATTCATGAACGGTAACAATTAAATAAGATTATTCAAACACGTATGCGTTGTCGTATATGTAGATAGGATACAAAGCCCCCCTTTATATAAAAAAGTATAAGAGAGGGTCACGCCTGTAAAAAGAATAAGTTATGTGATGACTAATGATTCTGAAAGGTTTCACGGTCACTGTATATATTGACTTGGTTCTCCGGATGGAGCAGGGTCGATTTATCAGAGGACTCTGATGAAGTCCACAGCACAATAGCAGAAACGTTAGGATTTAGTAAATTGACGCAGCTCAACCCGGTGAACCAAGGTAATACATATGCGATGACTACTTTCAAACTCGTATGTGCAACAGAAATTGTAAAAAAAGAAAAAAAAGTATGGAAATGATGGCTCCTGCATGCGTAATTCAGTCTTCCGGGCATCCCAGACATCTGGTTTGGAGAGGCGTTTCCTCTGGCAGCTGCCTCAGCGCTTCCCAAGCAGAGTACCTCCTCGCCTCGGCTCGTATGCAAACACTCGCATTACAGTCCGCCCAAGCAGAGGAAGCGTCAACGCAAACATACAGACCGGTCTTCAGCAACGTAAACGGCGAGCTGAGACCCCACCACCTGTGTGGTTGGGTGAACTGCGAATGAGACATTACAAATGCTTAAGATGAATAATTGGAAATACATAGCGAGTTGGTGTGACACCAGCTTTCAGCTTAACCCTGATATAGCTAAAAGTCCGGTAAATATCATATAGTTTTTAATGCTGGTTACTAGGTAACGTGTATACCACCTTAAAAGTTTAAAAGTTTTATTGTAATTCTGTTTGACATTTGTTTTTGTGTATTAACTTATTATGAAATGATGTTTGAGAGGGCGATTTGGGTTAAAGTTGACAAAACTTAACAAAGCATTTCGTGTGCGAGGAAGTTAGATGGTAACAATAAGATGGATTGGTATCAATTTATTCAATTTTTAGATCGTGATATGTCAGCAGAAAGACTAACGATTCTCAACAGGAAATGGATTGTGTTTAATAGATGTATACCATCCATTCTAATACTGAAAAGCTTTAGAATATTGAATCATATTATTGTTGACGAGTGAGTGGGCTGCAATAATTGAATTCTGTTCTTAAAAAAAGATAGAAAAACCAGATAACCTGTTTTGTCTAGTTTTCTCGTTGATAACATGATGGTATATCGTACCAATAATTTTATTTACTTTGTAAGTGTTTTTCATCCTCGAGCTATACAGTTCTTTGTTGTTGAGACGGGAAAGGTAGAGGGAAGGAACAGAAAATAATTCAACAACGGATTTTTCAATAAACCATCTCGCCATTCGTGTGGACTGATTTCGGGAAAAAACATTTAAAACCGAAATCTAGATAAGGGGTCTGGGTTTTTAAACCTTGTCTTACCGAATGCCAGGACCGGGCGTAACCCCTCATCGAGCAGGTTGGTTTTGTGAGTTTCATTCGGTATCAATCATACTGCGCGAAAATATATTAAGTAAAACCCTAAAATCCGACTGTTCTATTTCTGAATTTCTACTTCATTTTTAATTCAGGAAAAAATGAAGGTAGACGTCTTACTACAGCGACGAGTTATGGGCCCAGATAAGACTAGAACTGTCCTCCTCCGGTTCAACTGTCTTGGGTAATACAATGCCAATTAGCTCCATAAATCCTCGGTATTTCTTTGTTCCATCGTTCTGCCGGTTTACTCTTTTGTCATTGTCCATCTTTGACCTCTACTCCATTACCCGTTACGTTCATCAGTCATCGTTTTTTACTAGTAACACGGCAGAGCCACCACAATTTCACGAGGTTTGCTTCTGCTAACACGTTGTTAATCCTTGTGATTGATCTGTTATCCCATTCTTGGCATTCCATCTGAAACAGAAGGCTGGGGCATAACCACACTCATATGAGTCATTTCAATCACACAGCAATAATATAAGTGCTAAGCAAGGTTTCTGTCCTATAGTTTCTCTCACTGCATCTCAAAGCACGCAATCTACAGAAACAACGTCGTGAAAGTTATGGACAGAAAACCACAGTTGTAATCTGCGTCGGCCAAACCAGTGGAGAAAGACCGATCGTGATGTGAGAATAGTAACGTTGGGGGGAGAACGCGTGTTCGATTTCCTATCGGCGTCAAGATTTCGGTTTTCAATGGGTTCCCCAAATCACATCAGGCCAATGGCGATATATTTCTTCATAGGCCGTAGATGATTTATTTCACGTTCCATTCTTTTCTAAGCACTAATGATATTGTCGAGCATTCAACACCTCCCACCCCCCCCCCCCCCCCACCCCCAAAAAAAAATGAGAAAAATAAAAAAATACGACATTGAAACGTCCATAGTGGTCAATCATGATCCTCTTCAGTCCAGACTATTCAAAACAGTAAATATAAATTGAAAGGATTACAAAATAAGATAACTTTGTTGAAATTTCAGAAGCGTACATAAACTGTAAAAAAGGAGAAAATTAATGATTAAATAACAGTTTATGAACATGTATGTATTTCTTCCTACAGAACACAAAACTAGAGACTTGTCCGTGGTTATCTACACTGTGCGAACATACCGCACCGCAAAATTAGCAAAACTAATAATGTAACCTCTTTTTACAGCGAGGTGAAATACGTGGCCAGCGCCCGCCGCGGTTGTGGTATGTGACATGCATACGATGTCGCCGCTGGAAATAAATGTTTGCACTGGGACCGGTGACAGAGCTTATTAAAACTTGCACCGTAACGTCCCTGCCTTCTTGTTTGGCATTCTGTGTTAAAACACAACACACGCCGCAAACCGGAAGAACGGTTGTCTTTTTTCCCCTCGCTTCTACCTCCACAACTTGGCTTAGCACACATGAATTAAAAAAAAATCCTCCCAACATTTTCAGTAAATTAATTGCGATGGTAAAAGTTACCGTTTTCATTTTTTATTCCGAATTTTCCATTCTTTTTTAATTTCGGGCTTCTCTTTACAATATTTGAGATGTGGTTTTAATTATTTTTTAATAATTTAATCTCTGACAAGGTGGTACGAATATGAATTGCTAAAACGTCTAGAAGAAAAAATCAATCTTATAACTTAGTACATATCATAAAGAAAGCGTAAATTAATAAATTTTTGTTATCTACCTGCCCGTCAGTATGATTTAAAATGCATCGAATTTATCAACTGGAATAATACATAGAGAATGGGCGCCAAGGTAAAAGATAAATTTTTCTGAGACCAATTTTGGCTTAGAAATAATTGAGGCACATCAGAAAATAATATGGCGTTAAATCAAAATGGAACAGTTTAAGAAAAATGTATAGATTTATGATTACTGTAGAGTTAGAAAAGGCTTTTGATTATGTCAATTGACGGTTGAAAAGAAATGGGAGGCTTGTTACGCTCCAGTGAATGCAAATTTATATTTCATAATATGAAGATATCAGCACGTTTGGAGTAAATTCGGGTTTTCTCTTCAAGACAGCAATCTTTTTTTAAAATTTTGGCTTTACGCTTCATCTACGTCGAGATCATTAGAGGTGATAAGGAACGGGAAGGAATTTGGCCATTGCCTTTTAAAGAAATCATCCCGGAATTCACCTGGAGTGATTCGGGAAAACCATGTAAAATCCAAATTAGGATGCCCGGATGGGGATTCTAACCGGCGTCTTCCAGAATACGAGGCCAGAGAGTTAACCGCTCACCCACCACGATCGGTAAAACAGAAGTCTTTCCATGACTTTGTGACATGGAAATCCCAATGAATTCGTTTATGCTACGCAAACTTTGCTCGAATAGATAGCTACACTTAATTTTTAAATGTAATGTATTGTTCATGTGAGCCCGTCGGATGAATGTTTACCTCTGATTTTGATCTGTGCTCTGCAGTTTTGTAAACTGCACCACTAATAACTTCCTGTGTACGTCACATAATAGTAATTTCCTATATACTGTAATATACCTCATATGTACTATACGTCAAATAAATAAATTATGCGACAGACATTTTTGTAGATGGTAACGATTAAAGTTGGTATGAAATTTCAAAAGTACTTACAGCTAATAGTTGTTGATATTACTAAAGGGACAAAAAAAAACTATTGATGAAACAGAAAATTTAGAGCCATGTGTTCAAATTTTACTCGAAGACTCAATTCCCAAATAAATTTTCCGTAACATATGGTTAACATCCAAAAATGATCATTAAAAAATTCATAACCATTTATTACCATCACTGATAATTAATGTTTACATTTTTCGAGTCCGAACCTCCATAATAGCACTTGATTCTAGTTTGAAATTTCGTACCTACATTTTTCTACTTGAATAGATTGAGACATTTAGAGGATGAATTAGTGTATAGTACTAGATACATTTAATGACAGCAGTAACACAGTTCCTAATTTGAAATTATAGTTATACAGTAACCGAAGGAGATGAATAACTCTTTTACTGTAACTTGTTTCAATATTCACAGTCTCCAGATACTATGTTAAAGCTATAGCATAGTATTCCTACCTCTCAGAGACGATGTCTCAGATTCCTCCGACTCTCCAAAGCCAAGTATTCACAGTTAATAGTTGCTTCTCTCTCGTCCAAGAATCCCAAATGCCCATCCATCAGGTGGTAGAAATTAGAATTGTAATTACACTGATTGGCCGGTTACATCGCGCGATATTATGTATGCTGCGAGAGTCTTAACTCATTATTGTATCACATGATACAAAAAAATATATTTATGGTAACTCCCATTCGCAAGTCAAAATGAACATTTGCACAAAAAGGAAATGCAAGTTGAATACTCAGTAAAACGTTACCTCATGTGTGAGCCAATAGAAGGTCACCCCTTTATTAATTAGTACCAAATGACATAAAATTTCCAAACGAACACTTATAAGAGTTTCAACAACATAACTAGTGCAGTCTGTGGTCACGTTGCTTAGAGGTTACCGAGCGTGGTGGTGTAACGGATAGCGTTCTGGCCTCGCATTCGGGAGGACGGCGGTTCGAATCCCCGTCCGGGCATCCAGATTTGGGTTTTCCATGGTTTCCCCAAATCACTCCAGGTGAATGCCGGGATGCTTCCTTCAAAAAGGCCATGGCCGAATTCCTTCCCATTCCTTGCCCCCATCCTTTCCCGTCTCTAAAGACCACGTTGTTAAAAAGGGACGTTAAACTGTTTTTAAAAAAAAAAAAAAAAAAAAAAAAAAAAAAAAAAAAAGCTTAGAGGTTTCAGACAACGCAACTCGGAATTTAGAAGAGAAGGCAGACTCTTATATTCAGCCATTTTGGTATACTATGATCGACTGCGCGATACGCGCCATACAATCGACTGAAATCGCAGCGATAGTTGAAAAGTAATAGAACAAACTTAACCCGTAAGAAAAACCGAAACGTTATAATCTTTTACTTCTGTCTAACCTCAAAGTAGCGCATCTTGTAAATAGGATATTGTCTTTATTTAGAAGCAGTAAGGAAAGGTAAGTGATACAGAATTGTCAAAAAAGTATCGGAAATGTAGTGGATAGTAAAACTGTCGCAGTTGTTATGTAGGTCTATCCAAAACGAACATGAAACGAGATACGAGAATTACAAGCAGGATACAACGATTAGTCAATTTTTGTCATTGTCTATGCTGTAAACTGCAACTGCCCTGCTCAGTTGACCGCGGCACCGTCATGGTTTCCGGTGCTGACACGGGGTCACCTGGTTAAGAAAGTTTCGTGCTTAGGGCTTGGCCGCCAGCGTGGGTGATGAGGTGGTGCGCAAATCATAATAACCAGACTGTGCGCCAAAGTCCTGGGTTAAATCACAAACTTTTTCGCAGTATACAAGAAGTGAGTGCTGATGACACTCTTGATAATGATTCGTCCGTCGAAGGGGGATATTAAGCCTGGCGGCCGTTTGTTGTGTTTAGGAAAAGTAGGCCTGAATGGCCCCTCTTCCACCCCTCATTTCATACAACACAAACAATACTCCATACTCAACATACACACACAGTCACCTATTTCTACAATGAACACAAACGAACACGCAATGGGGAAGGCAACTGGAAACCACTCCAATTAAGTTTCCCAAGAGAGTTTCATGGAGGAGTACATCGTCCTTGGTAAACGCCCACACGTTGAATCGGGTACAGCATCTAACGATTTTGTTGGCTAGCCTTATATTATATGTGTGTGTATAACAGTGGGATTCTATTTTCACTTCATACTCTGTTTGACCGTTATTTATTTTTAAACTACTCATACATTTATAGTCATTGACCATGCGTTATTACTTATTCTAATAGGTCAAACACGTAAAATATTAACCATCTCTTTCTTCATAACACACAATATTCGTTAATTTTTTTCGTTTCACGACTTAAATCACTTAAACATTTCTTGTTACATCTATTCTCAAAATCCATTAATATTTCTTTATTCCAAGCTCCGCTACAGTATTCAATCTCCTCATCATTGCTCCTCCAAGTCTTCTCCCTTCTCCTCATCTTTTGTTCTCCCTATATCATCTATACGCCATATAGCATCTATGACGCTTTTTCTTGCTGCCTATTTAACTCAGGATAATATTATTATAAATCTTTACCAAACATACAAATATTTGAAAACTCGTTAAAAACTGTCCATTATTTCATTGACTTTGATGTATTTCCGTTACAAGCATCATAATAAGAAGAAAATGCGAACTGTTTTCATTTATTCCAAACCGACAAAAATCTGTTAATTTCTAGATTCCTTATTCAACTCCCACTGTCAAACTTCTGCCTATAGTTACAGTTTTCTATTCCAGTTAACTTTTACGATCAATTTAATACAAAAGTTTTAAATGGTAAAATAATATGATCTTATATCTTCGTTTTAATTTCATAACCTAGCCATTTATTTTTATTTCAAATGCATTCCCTTTTTACAGATGTTATAAAGTTCTGCCAGTAACTTCCTAGTCTCCATACGTACAGATCTCTTTTCAATAAAATAACTCGGTCTCAGATTAATATTTCATGCTATAAAAGGTACCTTCTGGTGAATTCTCTTTTTTGATATGAAAACCTGCTTTTAAAGTTTTCTTCGCTTGTTCCATCTATTCTGCACAATTCTACGTAGACGGAAAAATTATCTATTTATTCTCTAATTTGCTTGCTTCCAATTTTGCATTTAGTCTCTTTTTAATATTATAATTCCTGTTGTACCTCATGAAAATAATTACTTTCATAGATTGCTGAAACAGAAGTGAACGATAAAAATTTATGAATACCAAGATCATTACCATTAATCATAGAATTACTATTGTTACCACTGATATGCTGTTCCAACTGTTAAAATTGAAGTTTTCTGTGAATTTCTAACTCTCTCAATTCCAAGTTCCGAATCGACGAGAATTTGAAATATAATCTTTCCGGGATTTGCAGCCATACTCTTTAATTTACAAACCGGGAAAATCTCCGTTCAAATGAGATTCTGTTTTCTTATAAGAACTGCAGTTGAATATTCAGAATAACTTAACAGCAAATTATTCGAGATGAACACTATGAAAATATCCCAGACGTTACCACACTTATTTATTTGAAAAGTAGAATCAGAATACACATCCTTCTTCTCCTTAAGCAGATCTAACGTTAACTACCACTTATTTTGAAATTGTACTTTAGAGCGCACTGTTGCATGCTAAGGTGCTATCAGTATTCAGAACTTTCAGTTATTTTAAGTTTTAATGAGCTGTCCTATTCTTTTTGTACTGTACCATATTTTCTCGGAACTTGCGGATTTATTAATCCTATAAGCAAGACAAAAAACTCACTCGATATGACAGGATGTTTTTTTCCTATTTTTCTTAGGCGTTGGATACTTCAGTCCAGCAAACAGTTTCTTTGTTTTTTTTTACAAGGTGAAAAACTGCATGTTCGAAGAGATTGTCGTATTCCAATTTATTTATCGAATATACAATTCTGTTTAAGGGCTCAGAGTAGGCTGTGGAATCTTTTGTGGTAGCATCCTAACAAGGAAAAGGTCAAAGAATCCTCAAATTGTTTCTAGTATCCATGGTCGGAATGCGATATCTAGTGTGTTCCTCCGGCAGTTACTTTGAAAAATATTGAAAAAGGCCAAATTTGTAGTTTTACTTAGATCTACAAAAGAGCCAAGCATTTTGAAACGCTTATCGGGATTACTGACGTGGATTTTTTGCCGCAGAAGACTACTCCTTGAGCAACCTAATGTATGTTAACTTACTTATGGCGCATTTGGTCTCCTAATTCCTCTCCCGTGCTCTCTGTGGTTCCGTGGTCAGCTTCTGCGAACTTGTGGCGTAGTGTTCACCAACTCCAGTGGAATTCACCCCACGACAGAGGACAGGAATGTTGCGGGGATCGATACCTGCTAACTAGCACACATCGCTCTTACCTGAAAGTTAATATTCCGACGCACAACTCTCTTTCTCTCAAACCAATAGTCAGAACACTCCAGACTGGCTCCATACATCAATTTGTGCCGTCAGGTAGCCACTGTATCTGCGTACAACTTTCTTTTCCTTTCCCTCTTCCTCTTCACCACCTTCCAAACATTTGGGGTAGGCTGCCTTCGATGAAATTTACTCATCGTTGGCATGGTCGAAATTGGAGATTTGGTTTTACTGCTGCATGCCTTTGCTGCCGCCAAACATTTTAGACCTACTGTCAGGTCGTACTACATACTGATGTGGAAAGTGAAGTGTTGTCATCAGTCTGTGAAACTATGTTGTGTGTGTGACAAGTGTATTTTCTGTTTGTTTATGATGCGGATATTGAAACCGTACCGGTATTCGCCCTGATGGCTGCGGAAAACCGCCGTCAGGACGGCTGGTATGCTGAGCCCGTGCGTGGTCACGTTGTACCTTCCCGCACAGTGAGCCACACTGGCGGCTCATCGATGTATCTACGCAGTCTGGCAAATTATTTCATTGTGCGTATTGCAGCACTATCTACCTATATATACAGGGTGTTACAAAAAGGTACGGCCAAACTTTCAGGAAACATTCCTCACACACAAACAAAGAAAATATGTTATGTGGACATGTGTCCGGAAACGCTTACTTTCCATGTTAGAGCTCATTTTGTTACTTCTCTTCAAATCACATTAAACATGGAATGGAAACACACAGCAACAGAACGTACCAGCGTGACTTCAAACACTTTCTTACAGGAAATGTTCAAAATGTCCTCCGTTAGCGAGGATACATGCATCCACCCTCCGTCGCATGGAATCCCTGATGCGCTGATGCAGCCCTGGAGAATGGCGTATTGTATCACAGCCGTACACAATACGAGCACGAAGAGTCTCTACATTTGGTACCGGGGTTGCGTAGACAAGGGCTTTCAAATGCCCCCATAAATGGAAGTCAAGAGGGTTGAGGTCAGGAGAGCGTGGGGGCCATGGAATTGTACAGTACATACTAACGAAACTAAAATGAGCTCTAACATGGAAAGCGTTTCCGGGCACATGTCCACATAACATATTTTCTTTGTTTGTGTGTGAGGAATGTTTCCTGAAAGTTTGGCAGTACCTTTTTGTAACACCCTGTATAAAACGAAAACCGGATATATTGGTCTTATAAAAACTCGGAAACTACGGAGCAGATTTCGATGGGGTTTTTGCCGTTTAAAAGCTTAGAATCTCAACTCGGATGTTTGGTATTTCTTATCCTTCTACGTTACATAAAGCCGGAATATTAAATTAAATTCTGAACGAATGGTGAGTAATACCACAGATGGAACCACTAGATGCAGCAAGGTTTGCAGTAAACACATAATTACAATGTCTCTGACCATAGCCTTTAATGAAATCAATAAGATAACTTTACAATAATAACTATTTTGCACATTAAACAAAACTTGAAGTATTCTTTCCTTTAATTCGGGACATTCAAATTTAAACGCCATAGATAGCCGTAACTTGAAGTATCCTTTCCTTTAATTCGAGATATTCAATTTTTAAACGCCATAGATAGCCGTAAAACAACAGAGATTTTCTTTAACTGCGATCTCTGGCAATAGGTCTACAACTACATAGTCTCTGGCCATTAGCATAAGTCTTCTGTTTGAATAAAATCATTTATTTACAATAATATTATTCTGGATTCACTTTTGATATTTGTATAAAAGACTAAATCTGCGAAGTTAAAGTATCTGGCGTTTTGACCAAAAACTATATCCATTCACTTCGCAATTGAATCAAATGTGAGTTTCTAACATTTTTTTAGCGTTGTTTTAGTAATGTAGTAACGCAATTTCTTAACCAAATTAATTAAGCTTGATACACGTGAATCTTTTCGGACGAATAAAAATGCAAATAAACTTCAACCCACCCGTTTCTTGGTGGATGAATCTAGGTTAGCTTGAATTCCGAAAAAAGTTGGCGCGAATATTATGATTCCTTGTACAAATGTTTCTCAGTGCGGTAATGAAAATAGCGTACGGGTAAATGTATGCCAACCATACCGGGTAACGCCGGAAACTCCGCTAGTCATTAATAATTATGCCCCTCATCATTGTTTCCATTAAAGCTAAAAATAAAATTTTATATGGATTTATTAAGCCACTGCCAAGGAAAAGGCCAAAATTTACCTAAAAAAAAAAAAAAAAAAACTTTTATATAACGACAAAACGGAGATTTCGATGCCTGGAGAAGGATTCGGAATATATTTTTTCACCTTTTCGATACTTGTCTTCAGAACACCGGATTCTGGAAGTCTTTTTTCTGATTTTCAATATCTCCATTTCTTTTTATTTGTATCCTTTACAAACTATTTCCTCCCTTCCTGCGCCGGTCTGTCTATATTTTGTAACACAAATTTATTGTCAAACTAGGACTACTTCTAAACAAATTTTCTCTTCCGTCCTTTAGTCATATTCGTAAAAAAATTTAGAGTATAATTCCGGTTTCTTTTTAAGTAATCATTACATCCTGCGACACTATTAGTTTCAGCACGTTGTTTCTGACTTGACACCCTGGAGCTCTTCTCCCTAAAATATATCTCAGCAACTAACACTGTTTTTTTGTTTATTTCACACATTTTAAGTTCCATATAACAACATGCTTCGTGCGACTGATTTTTTAATATATCTTTTTACTATATCTTTCAATTTTATCTTCCAAAAATCTGAATTTAGCTGCTAGATCCTTCTTCTGACATCATCGCTTTTAAGTATTTGTAGTTCTGGTACCTCTGTGTAATTTGTCGATAAATCTTCAAATCTTTAATTTCCTACCACCAACTACTTTGTTCCTTTACTGCCAATTCAGCCCTGTTGTAGGCCTGATATAATAGAAGCAACTGCTTGAATAACCTGATCGTCGGCAAATATTCTGAAGTTAGTTCAACAAAATATGACTCGAATAAATTAAAACATAGATGAAAAAACTATCAAGAAGAAAACGTACAGAAGATACTATCATGATGAAATATTTTTCTTGAAGTTTATAATATATTCTCCATGTATTGTTACTACATCCCATACTGGTTCCTTCATACTGCACATTGTCATGTAAGGAATGCTGTTACAATTTGCCAGACCTTGCTCGCAGTTGCAGAAGAAAAATACAGGCAGCCTTAATGTGCAGTTTAAGCTCGAATTGTGCCGCCTTGGCTCTACTTAATCCTGAGTTATATATCCACTGAGACTTTGTAAAGCTCGCGGGAACTATTACCAACAACACGGGCCCGCTTCTATTCAATTACTGTCATTCGTAACAGATGCCAAGCCCTTAGCTTCAACAGTTTCTATTTGAAATTGTTGAAAAATTTCTACTCGAGTTTACCCTGCGGCATTTTTAAGATTTCGGTATTATTAATAACAGAACAAAATCACAGTTGAAGCAATCAATTCTTCAGCCGTGCATCTCAACGCAGTAGTTTAGTGCAAGCCCACGAAATGAGATTAACTGCGTTCAAATTACTCGTAAAGATCTGTGGTATATCTGCTGAACTTCCACTTAATCATATAGTTGAACATTCCCTCTGCTTTTAATATTTTTTCTGCATCAGCTACTTTGTCAAGAGGGACTTGAGATTTTTGCTGTTAATTCACAAATAAACTAAAAAAATATATAATCTTCGCTGGTTCGCTGTCGGATTGTAGGCCTGAACATGGCGACAGAGCTCGTCGCCGAAAGCTCGTCTTTCACTCACACAATCCGGCAGCGAACCCACGAAGATTATATTGTAGCGACATGCTGGGAAAGTCTTTGTTCACATAACAAAGAAATGTTTGATGTGTAGGAAAAAGCAGTGAAATGGCCATAGCTGGCACTGTTAATCCAAAATTTAACTTCGTTAATCATTAATCCGCGACTTAAAAAGTTAACTTCGATGATCGTTAACGCGTATCATTTTGCAAATTTAACGCAATTTAGAGTTATCCGTTAAAAGTTAACCATCGACACTACGTCTACCAAATGTACCTCAGGAAATAGAATTCTTACTGCAGGTCAACGATTTAATCTGCTTATCAAGTTTATCGGATTCATTTCACTCATACAGGCACTGAAAAAGTTTACAATGCGTTGGTCCGCACTAGCTTCAGATTCGCCACTGTAGATAACTACGATACCAAAAAATTCATTAGCAGATGGAGATGGTTAAAAAAAAAAACACTTCTACTGCTGTCTACTTCAGAAGAATCCACAGCACTTGAAAAAGGTTTTGAATCGCTGAATCGCTTTCATTTTCCTACGAGTTGACCATACTTTTACTTTTTCTTTAAACTGTAAATATTTGGATGTATGCATCCACTTCATGTGTTGTTTCAGATTATTAAGGCTAGAAACGAGAGCCTTGACTGTAGAAAATTTAGGTAACACAGTTTAAATTCATAAATGAACTGACCTCCAAATCTTGATTTAAATTAAACATAATCACATAAATGCGGCCAAGGATTTTTAATCTTCTAGTTGCTAGCATTGCTGTTTCATTAACAGAATATAGATCTTAAGTTTCCATGATATAATCATGTAACGACTGTCAATTTCATTTATTTCACTAAAAAACTCAAAACAAATACAAACTAAAAACTGGCACTATATTCCTCGTAGAAAAAAGTTAGGTTATAAAATTATCAAAATCTATTACCGATCGAATTTGAAACAAGTAGTGAGCGACGGTTTTCATAAGTAAAATACAAACACTCCACAGCTCTAGTGTTACTGCTAACATCCATGCCATACCTAACATAACAGTTATATATTCATTACACTCGCACTTCGCATTACCTAATTCGTTCGCTATTCGATTCGCCGAACGTACCAGCGTTACGTGGCGCTAAATTCTAATGACGTCAACAATCAATGTAACGGACTAATGTTAGCGGAAGTTAAGAAGAGCGTTAATAATTTTTTTAAGTTAGCTTAAAAGTTACATTTTTGCAATTTTGTTAACTTCATTAATTAACGGTTAATGGAATAACAGTTTTCTGCCCTGCTATGCGAATGGCCATTTTTTCTTCTCTTTCCTAGTTCTCCGACTCTCCTTGTATGCAATTACTTAAACACATTTTCTTACATTATTTATTGTTATCTCTTCTCGGAACGAAAACAATTTTTTTTTTTTTTTTTTTTTTTTTTTTTTTTTTTTTTTTTTATGATGATTCACAAGCACATTTCATTAGTGTGCACATTTCATTAGTGTGCACATAGATTCTATGCAAGCAATGTTTGAAATGGTGCTGCCTGGCTTGTGTACGAACGGATTGTTTTATTAAAATCTGTAGTTGAATCGCAAAGTTTAACACACCATAACTACGTAAATAGCAGTGATCCTGGTAAACGTTTAGATTACGAGAAGCCGGCTGCCAGTGGATTTACAAATATACCAGAATGTAGTTTTGTCTCTGTATCATTGACAAAATGCGTTATTAATCAGAAAAAAAGGTATTCTACATGTTAACGCATGACGTAAGCCGAAAATAAATGTAGTTTTGCTTAAACTCATTCATACATTCTTGCGTGAGGAGTGCGCCCACCCACACAAAGATTACAAAATTTGCGGTCTTGGCTTCTTTCTATGTCATCAAATCCTGTGTTACTAATATAAATAAAATGTATCCTATCTTTACTCATAAGAACTATTACTATGCGAAAGTTCGTTGATATTCCATCATCAGTTTTTGTTAGATGCGCGCATAGAGAGACCAAAATGTGAAAAAGTTACTGTTTTGACGCATGTATCATCCGCAAATACGTTATTAAACTGGTTAAAAAGAACTACTCTCTATATTACCTGGTGACATAATCCATCATTATGTGGACTTTTGTTAAAATATGTCCATTAGTTTTTACGTGATACATGGACAGACAGACAAAAATTTCAAAATTTACTGTTTGTGTTCTATATCAGCTGGAACTTTGAAGCCATTAACAAAAAACGGCCAAAACGAGTTTGTGACTAGCACAAAAAGCCCACAACGCGAAATTTGCGTCTGGTCCAGGTCGCATTATTATTATTATTATTATTATTATTATTATTATTATTATTATTATTATTATTATTATTATTATTATTAGCCTTGTAACGAGACGGGAAATAAAAATCATATAATAAATGTAGCCTGGACACATAGAGTTAAGAGAGTTAGATACCGATAAGCCACAACGTGTAGTCACCGTATTAAAGAAACCAGAACCTTTTGGGTCGTTTTTTTCTGTCTTTGAACATAACATATACGTCGGGTACCAAGGAGACGCATCGTTCTGCATTACCAACGCAAAATTCTAGAGCGTGCATATTGCGGAGATAGCAGCGACACTGCGGCAGCCAAGAAAACCACTAGCAGGCTATATTGAGGCACGACGCGCCAGCTCAAGTTCATATCACCGACAGACGCCAGAGGGAAATGAGAATGTTGTTGTATAGGGAGCAATTTTAATAAAAAACGACTATATTTTGAATCGGTCTTCGTCGTTCCAAGTAGCTCGAGGGATATCTTACGTCTCGTTCTGCGCTATATACTGTACATATACTCGCTAGTGCCTACGACTTCGTTCGTGCTTGTCAAGTATTTTGAAGGTTTTATGTTTTTACATATTTCCAGGATAAAAAGTAGCGGACGATACTCCCTGCCAAATCAGCAACGGGCTGGTGAAAGTCACGTCAAAATCGGTTCACCCACTGAATAGATTGCATATAAATTATTTATATTTGTTAATAGCTGAAAAATGTGTCATATCCTAGAATATTCTAGTTGAGTCAAGAACATTATAAAACATTTTAATATATTCAAGAACAGTCAAGTACATTCTAGAATATAACAATTTTTATGTTAACTGCAGGAATGAAACAAGTGGAATCTGCGCGATGAGACATTTCAGAGGAAATGATGCCTTAAAATCGGAGGATTCTGAAACATTCTGATCCTAGATCGCTTCAGTAGAACACAGGATTTGTTTCTTGAGAAAGGTTCAGGGGTGGACCCTGGTTCTTTCGCCAGACAATCCAGAAGTATTGGAAGAGAGATGCAGCTTACTGACGGGTATCTTGGTTTTGAAAATGAAATAACTAGTCCATGAAGATTCAGATTCAAATTTGTTTATTTTCCTTTGAGACATCAGACTCCAAAGATACTAGGTGCACTAGGAAGCGTAAACAGATGCTCCAGCCATTATAACTTTCAACACCAAAACTCAACTAACTTTCAAACGAAACTAAAACTCGTCTCTGCCAATCGCTTATATAAGTTTTACAGAAAATTCCAGAATAATTCAGAGACTTCCGACCTACGTTTCTGGAATTCTTACAATACTTAAACAATTAAAATCATATTAAAACAATAAGAATTAATACAAAATCATTATGAAATGTACACACTTGAAAATTAAAAATATTTACACACATAATTATCCACATAAATGAGTCCAAGGTGTCGCAAATTGTCTTATAAACATCGTAGCTCAATTTAGTACTTAGAATTACAAACTTTTAACTAATGTTTCTTGCACATTACTGTCCATGAACATATTAAATAGTATTTACGTAGTTTCTTTCCATAAAACCATATTAATTTCCACAGATTCACAGTTAATTCCAAGAAAAATATACAAATCCATATTTACTCAACTCTCAGATTGCTGCAAACAATTCTTAAAATACAATTTCATTAAAGGTCTGGGCCTAAGGGCCATTATATTACCTTTTTAAATTAACTCTGAATTAATCACAGGTTTGCGGTCCCCTGATGTCTATCGGAAGATAACACCTTAATAGGCTGGAATCGGGTTTCACAACCCCTCTGCTTTCATCCCCTACCCACACCACCAACAACACTATATGCAAATGGAGACTTTCCCGGCGTATTGATTCAATGAAAGTTTCACGGGTGTCCAGCCGGAAGGTGTCATAAAACGACGACGTTTCGACAACCTGCTCGGTTGTCTTCATCAGGTCTATTTAGATGTTTCTTCTCGAATTTCGGCGACAGCGAAGCCAGTCTGTTTGTGATTTCGAGAAGAAACATCTAAATAGACCTGATGAAGACAACCGAGCAGGTTGTCGAAACGTCGTCGTTTTATGACACCATCCGGCTGGACACCCGTGAAACTTTCATTGAACAACACTATACACTGAACACTAACACAGTCATTCACACTTACAACACCACTTAGTAACACTGTCACACTGAGAGAGGGAACTGGAAGCCACCCTAGTTCATCTTCCCAGATGTTTGCATGGAGGGGTAAACATCCCCATGTAACTACCTACACTCCAACGCTGACACGGCGTTGATCGAAGAGGAAAACCGTATAATGGCCTTCGTTATTTAAATATAATTAATTAAAAAATTTAAAATTTCTTTTTATTCTTCTTCTTCACTACCTGTTCCCAACATTTTGGGCGAGTTTTACTCGTCGTTAGCATGGTCAAATTTGGAGCTTTGATTTTGTGGTCGCTTTCCTTTGCTGGCGCAAAACATTTTTGCACTACGTACTGTGTGCAAATTGTAACTATGTTCTGTGTGTGATAAAAGTATTTTTGTTTGTCAGATGTGTAGTTTATTAGGTGGAGATTGGGAATGTTCCTGGCATTCACTTCGATGGCTGCAAGAAACCGCCTAAATACTGCAGTCAGGACGGCCGGTATTAGGGGACATGGTCTCGTGCCCGGCCCCGTTGTACCCTCCCAAACCAGTGTGTGTGGTGCCTCAGCGCACTGAACCACACTGGCGGATTTTTTAATGTCTTGCTGATTTCTATATTTTTTTAATTGAGAGATTTCCTCAATAAAGAGATTTTACTCCGACATAACAATAATAACTCGGAACATATAAAATTATGTTATCAAAATACTTCTCCAGATATTTGTGTATCTTCCTCTTCTGCACCATATCTTCCCATTGCTGTTTGTACACTTTAGAGCCAGGTAAACATGGGCCGTCCTCTTTTCCTTCTTCCTTCAACTTTCCATTCCTGTTTTTGTATCCTAGTTTCTTCCATCTTTCTTACCTGGAAATAATGTAAAAAATACAAAATACTAAAAAAAAAACTAACAGTATCTCTCTTTGTTTTTTCAAAGTTTTGAAATGGCCATTACAAAAAAAATGGCAGTGAACAGCTTTTTTAACTTCCATTCCCTTTCTCTAAAAATAATTTACTATTAGCTTAGTGTTTCAGAAACCAAGAAGAAATATTTTACACATATAAAAATAGTTTCTGGAGCATTAAATATTTCTGTTTGTCGTTAATATTCACTAATTCTTTGGTACATAACATTTTATTTCTTTTTTTTATATGGCCTTCGGTCCTTGCGACCATTTAGCCAGCTGCAATTTGTTTTGTACCAACTGTTGTATCAGACATTAACTATGATATTGTGAACACAACAGTGAAGACAGCACAAGACGAACACAACACTTAATTAAAACGACCCATGCCCGAGGCCGGACTCGAACCGGCGGTCCTTGCAATGCGAGGCCAGCGTGCTAGCCCCTACACTGCCAGGACCGGCATTTTATTTCTTGCGACGGTACACTTCGTAAAGAAGCTGCTGATAATCTCTTTCCTCTCTAAAGAAGGCAATTGTTTTTTATTCTTGTGGAAGCAATTCGTCTCCCTATACTATGTTTAAATATTAAGTATTTAGGATTTTCTACTAAAAAAAGTATATATATATATATTTGTGCTACCATTTTTAGTATACACAGATTTCTATCCTATCGTGCTCCATAAATAATATTTAGAACAAATTTTTCTGGCTTGCCTATTCCATGTGCTTGTCAGGAATTTCGGCACAAAAGGGAATGAAAATATGCTAAACATATCAGTCAACTTTATTTTTTTCATGTCTGGATTTAATCATGAAAGAATATGAAAACTATTTTTTTTAACACATTTGTTGAATAAATAGAATAGTTTTCATTGTTCGCTAAATTAGTGGCACTTCTGAGCACATCATCACGTAGAGTAACATGGTTTTAGTTGTGTACAGGCGGTGATTAACCAGGAAACAGGATTTCTTGTATCAGTTACCAACATCTTCTACCGACAACCATATAGGGTAGTCAGAAAGCAGTAAAAATTTGAAACGTAAAAGTAGTTAAACCTGATAGTAATCTATTGGCTACAGTTACCCGTAATTCCTCGTCAGCTTCAAAGACAGACTCGCCAAGTGAAGTCCACGCGCCGAGTCAGCTTTCGTCGCCTTTGCAGACAAAGGGAACCGAGAACAAGGCGGATATCGATTCCCGCAGAGCCTTGTTAAATCTGCAGCCGCCGGCTTCTAATTGGTTTGAAAAGTCAAAAGCAAACCTAAACGATCCCAACTTCAAAACGAAACTCAACCGCAGTTCACGTTCCGCTTCCCAGCCGGGGGCATGTTAAGTCCATTAAAATAAATTAACACTTCTTCCTAGTCGTCTCTGATGTGATATATATATATATAAGTAATGTATACTTCAGATGTCAAATTATTGTTACTTTCTATCAGGTTAATGAAAACGAGTTGCTACGTTTCAAAGAAATATACCAGCAACGGAAATAAAAAAATAATCAAAAATAATCAAACCTTAAACTGAAAGGTAGTGTAAGGTGACAAAGTCCCTTACACTTTAATTTTTTGTGAATAATTTTTGTTAAAAGTTAATTAAATATTAGTCTTGCTTGTATTGTGTATACAAATGTGTTAAATTTTTATGAAAAAATGATAAAGATAAACGTATAATTAAAGTGCCAGAATACCTATGGACAATGGTTATCTATGATAATGTATATCTTTGGACGAGAAGACAAAGAAAATATGGCGAGGGTATGGATGAGAATAAAATATATCTGGCAAGTCGTTGAATAAAAGGAATGTAAGAAGTGTGTTTTGACCCTTGTGAATATAAATATAAAGTGTTTTCGAGTGTTACTTCAAAGAATTCGTTGTCTAGATATTTATTATTTATTTGTTTCTGAACTGTGAATGGGAATAATCTGCCGGCTTCTGCAGCTTAGATTACGGCTTGAAGACGGGCAGATTACATATACCTAAACCTAAATTAAGGAAGAGGGGATCTTACAGTAGTAAGCCGTAAATTCGGAAATATCTTAATCGAGTGCTCACACTTACCCAAAATATCTTCTTTCATATGAATGATTGTATTGTCGATTTACAGTCAGAAGTTAGATTCGGTGCGGATAACACTGTTGTGTATACATTAAGCGTGGTGCTATGCCCTGAGGTTGTTTACACTCGCCAGAAGAAGGCGTACTAAGCCTGCTATCAGAGGAAGAGGTAGAGGCATAATCCTACCGACTAAAGAGGAGCTACAGTTTAACGTGGAATCCGAAACACGAAAGCGTACTGGCGTACTTCACATTACACAGCAAGCAGTGCCATAGATAAAGGACCTTTGAAAATATCCGCCGAGGCAGCGATTCGAACCGGGGTCATTTAGACGCCTTAACCACTGAGCCACCAGATCACTTACAAATACTTAATTTAGTCCACAAATCAGAGGTTGGTTCCTGCAGAAGAAGGTGTACTAACCCATTGTGTCAGAGGTAGAACGGCCAGTTCCTTTCCTACAGTTTAACGTGTAATCCGAACCACGGAACGGCCTACATTCCCTCGTACGAACAAAGCACAGCCGCTAAAAACTCGTGGCTGTAGTGGAATTCGAACCCCGGACCTTATCCTCTGAACTAACAGATCGTTCTATATCGTGTAATAGTATTAAAATGATAATTGAATGTGAACGGCTACAGAGGGATCTGAACAAGATATTTAACTGGGCAGATCAACATGGAATGGTGATAAATTTAAAAATAAAAAACTCATAAGTTATATGAATTTGAAAAATAATGATGTCGAATAAGGTGGAGTTATAATTTATTGTCAATAGTGTAAGTGTACTGGCAAGTCGTTTGGTGATAAAATTTGTTAGTCAAGACACGTTGGCCATGTAAAAGAGTAATTCTTCATATTTTCTAATATTTTTCGTGCTCTGTAGTAGTTTCCTATGCGATCCCCTCCACTGACAATTTTTGCGATCTTACATCTCTTAAAATGTCATCCTCAATCCTGTCTCTTTTTTCTATAACATTCTTACACGTTCCCACCTTCTTCATAATACGTGGTAATCCTAAGAAATTCATCAATTTTAGCTTTTCTACCTATAAAATAATCCACCCGACCTGGTCTGTAAACGATGAAATATTTAATTTTTTACAAGGATTTAACAATGTGAAAAATTAGCTGTATTTTAGTATTTTAGCATGCTTGTAGTTAATAAACGTTGTCGTATATAAACATAACATGGTCTCCAACGTACGGTTTTTAACCAAATCTTTGTATCTGAGAAATACATTTCTCTATTATTTAACTGGAAATTTCCTACATCATACGTTCGACAATTTTTAATGATGTATGTGCTATCAATAAAAACACATAATAATAAATACTTCATAGTGTTGACATAAGCTTCGATTGTGATCGAATAGTGTAATCACGCAATATCGCATGTAGGTAATCGCTCCTCATACGACAAATAATACGACAATAATTCGTTGCCGTTTATAACTAGGCTGACATACGTGTGCAGAAAGATCGTTGTGTCCAGTATTTTAAATAGATTCCTCACGTGCCAGATTGTTTTGCAAAGCTAAAACGACTTTACTTGTTCAATTCTTTATTTTTTTTAATTGCAATGGAATACACGCTCCGGTGGCAATTTCCCTACACATCCATCTTCCCCCTTTCCTACACCCACCTACATTTGCCCTCTACAAATTTTAACTTAAAATTCTTTCAACGTTTTCGGTAAATTATTCATCATTTCAGTTGGTAACTTATTCCAATCCCTGATACCCTTACCTAAAAACGAGAATCTTCCCACACCCTTGTGCCTGATATCGAGTGCCAGCTTGTGGTCATGGTCATCTTTTCCCTTCCATTCACTACTTTTCGTACCTCACCAATATCTTTCCATGCCTCATCACCAATATACGCCTTGTACAGTCCCATCCTCCTGTCTTGCAATGAATCCTATTTCAGCTCTTTTATCATACCTGTTACTGATTGCATTCTGCGATAATTTCCAGAAAAATATCTAGCAGCTCTTTTTTGCACCCTCTCCAACTCCTGTATTTCATTCTCAAAATGTGGGTCCCATACTACACTACCATATTTGAGCAATGGTCTGACCAAAGTTTTGTAATCCAATTCCTTTACTTCCCTCATAGATCCCCTCATCACTCTCTCCAACAAGTGCAGAATTTTGAAACCTTTTCATACCACTCTTTCAATGTGTCCTGCCCAGTTAAGCTTGTTATCAAATGAAATGCCAAGATATTTACATTTCATGTCTTCAGCAAGCAATTTTTTCACCACTTTATATTCATGTCTCATTGTGTTCAAAAAAGTAATACGGAAAAGAGACATTGTATCAAATACGATTCTATAACATTGTTCCCAACTTTACCGATAAGGATTTGGTTGATAAGACCATACAGCCAATTGGTGTATTGCTATGGATATTACAGCTGTATTTATTAATACCCCCGAACGTAGACTAGCAATTCGCGGCCTGCTCTCTAGCCCAGCCTGGTGTTGCGGCAGGTGTCGTAGCTGTTCTATACGACCGGGCCGGCCTCGCTTGGGGAATATAAATTGTGCGGTCCCGATGGGTGAGCCAGGTGTTAACGAGTGACATGGCCGGACCACAGCTGCGTTAAAGCCTGCGGGGATAGAAGCGGCTCGCACAAAGCGTTTAGCTCGCATTGTGATCGTGCAACACAGACCCAACAAATTGCAGTCCGCCACGCTCCATTTGATGCGGCAGTAAAAACAGTTCCACGAGTGGCCGATGACATCCATCACAATTGTTGTGACCGACTTCCTTTGTCAACGCTTGCGAATTAATAATATCATTCGTTATATGCCATTGTTCTTCTGATTAAATTGCTCTTTCAAAAGACAGTGCTGCTTTTATCCTGGCAGTGAATTCTGTCTGGCTGTTACAAACGCATTAATTTTGTGTAATAACCCTTCAGCTCCAACGGTCAGTTTCGGATCATCGCGTTTTGATGTTGGTATCCGGGAAACACAACCAATGAGTTGTTTATGGAGATCACCGTGGTAAGAATGGCAATTGTCCCTCTTGGGCGCAAAAACACAAGACGAAAATAATGTAGTGCTGGGCTAAACATTACCGTCAGAATTAATTTCTTACATGTCAGTTACCTGAGTCAAAGGAAATAATGAAATATAATATGGTAAACACCTTGTTACCTTGTTGATGAAGAGACATTCAAAATGACCTGAAACAATTGGAAAACATGTAAAAATCAAATGAATCCAATACTTAAAGCGAATGGAATTCAGATAAAAGCCAATGAAATTAGATGCCAAAAGATGGAAATGTACAGAAAAAAGCATCATCCATTAGAATACAGTTATTAAACCAGAATGTCTCTATGGATCGGAAACACTAGTTTTGAATAGGAAAACTGATATACAAAACATTTAGCAAAGAAGACACAAAGTTATTAGGAAAATTTTAGGCCCAAAACTCGGAGGAAACCAATACAGACTCAGGAGTAATCGTAAAATCTTACAGTATATAGCAGGTGTGGCCAACTTTATTAGACCCAAGATCTACTGTTTGCTGACGAAACCCTGTGCGATCGACCAATGACATACTTTTATTTGAAATTTTAAATGAAACAGCATAGTTCAGTACACAATTTTGTTGTATTTTTATTCTAGCGCTAGATTAGCAAAATCTGGTTTGTAGTTGGAAACTGCCAACTTAACAGAATCCATTGCACTGTATGAGCGTCTGTCAAGCGAGAATGGTGTTTATTTTTTTTTTTTTTAAGAAGATAAATGCTGATTCACATAAATATGTTGAACCAAAACACATTTCTTCAAATTTGGATATTTCTCGTTGGAAGCCAGTGCCCAGAAATCTAGACCTGAGGATGACGTTGCTTTTAGAAATATGTCACAGCACAGAGTAATAATTTCGTTTTGAAATATGATGTAGTCCATTTGTATCTGCAAATTTTTTAGCCATTTCATAAATATCACTATGATCAATGGAATTATTAACCGGATAACTGATAAATTCCACCAACTTCTCAATTTTTTTGAAATCACTAAATGGAATTTCGAAGTCTGATACCACTGCCTTAATTTCTGCCGCGTACTTGTCTCGAATGAACTTATAGGTAGGATGTTTTTCCATTTATGATTCTTGATGTTTAAAAATTGTTGAAATTTTTTATTTTCTATGTCATCTGTTATAGACGCTGTTTTACTTTGGAATGCTGCAATAGAACTCATAATTTCTACTAATGTTTCATTCTTGGCTTGTAGTTCCATATTGAATGTGCTCAGTTTTCAGGTAAAATCTGCTAAATATACTAAATCATATTGCCAGTCTAAATCACGAAGTTCCCGATAATCATCACCCCTATCTTCAAGAAATTTTATTATTTCATCCAATAGATCTCGAAATCTTTGCAAAAACTCGCTTCGACTTAACCACCTTACGTCAATGCCAAATCTGGTTCATTCTCATCTAATTGCTGTTTAAAGAGCCGCCTTTGGAGAGATTTTCATTTTATGGAATTTACAATCTTCAAAGAAATATGCATGACATGTTTTGTGTTTAGTCTCTGACTAATCAGTAGTTATCGATGAATTATGCAGTGGTGGCTAATGAAGTCTGGAAATTCTTCGTCTTTGTGACAAAGAAAATAAAAACATTATGAATACCTGTCATTGAAGAAGGCCCATCAGTTGTCATTGATACGAGTTTAAATAAAGGGGGCTTAATCTTGCTAATATATGCTTTGAATTCCGTGAATACATCAATACCACGAGTTTTTCATTTCAAGGAAATCATACTTTGAAGATTTCACGATGAAAGAAGAACTTCTAAGACCATCCGAATAAAAATATGTAATTATTCAGTATCAGTGACATCAGTTGACTCGTGAAGTTGTAGGGAAAAAGCAACGCAGCCGACGATATCTCTTTGTAGATGTTCGTTCATGTTTTCATTCATCGTTTCTATACAGTGCATTATAGTATTTCGAGACAGCTGTAAACCATGAATAGTTTCTTTAATTTCATTTTTATTTTTGAAATTCATGAACAGCGAATCTGACACTGCTTCGAAAATTTCCTTGATGTATTCTTCATCGGAAAAAGATTTACACTTTTGTGCAATTCTGAAGCTTACTTGGCAAGAAGCTTCAGGTGCAGCTTTACTTTACTTAATAGGCTTAGAAAACTTGTTTTCTGGTCTTTTAATTGCTATTTCAATGTTTTCAATTTTACTCTTTCTTATTTCGCTGTTAGGTTGAAAGTCTGACTGATATTTACTATGCATTGTGCTAAAATGTAGCTTTAAATTTCCTTTTTTTCGGTATTGCCATGGATTGTATGTTATGCAGCAAGTTTTCTTTCACCATAGTAAAGAACTAGTCCTATTCCCATTTTTGGTGAAAGTCATAAGTTTTTGATTTCGTTGGAGCACATTTTTCAAGAATCTAGAAAAATAAAAATAATATTTTAATAACATAATTCGTGTAATAATACCACTAAATGTGAATTAAATTTATTTTCGTACTGAGGCACAATAGTTAGCGAGTGAACATTAGGGAGCGTCCATAAACCAGTAGAAATTTTGTACTGTTTTCTCTTGTCAGACTATCGTAAATTACATACAGAGATAATTAAATGACGGAAATAAATATTAACATGCTGTTGTGTGTTCTGTACCTCATTTTAACTGTAACAAATAATATGAATGAAAAGGTACGTGGCTTGACTCGGAACCCACCATCCCCCTTCCAAGCACACGGTAGCTTTCCAGCCAACCCCTCCTCCCCCTAGATCAGGGGTCCCAAAAGTGGTCGATACCGACCCCTGGGGGGTCGATAAGAGATTTCCCGGGGTCGAAGGGGGTTGAAAGAGGGTCGATTAATACTAAAGAGGATCAATTAAACTGTACAGGAAAAAATAGGAATGTTCTACTAACAATTAGGTCAATAAGTAAAATTAAAGCTCATCCTCTCAATTCTCGTCTGTTTGCGAAGTCATGTGAAGTAAATGATAAAACTTTCAACAAATTACTTTTGATCACTGAGGTAAGGTGGTTGTCAAGAGGTAATAGTCGCAGAGACTAATCTGAAGAGTGCCTTAGGAAGGTGGATTCATCACTATGTGACAAGTTAAAACAGAACAACAACAACAACCATCTGTTCTTTTTGGCAGGTCTTTATTTGAAATTTATTCCATCTGTCCATAGTTTTGTTCCTATTTTTTGAGATTATAATAATAGTCGAAATTATCTCGTTTTTCTGTTAATTTTATTGGGTGGATTTTATAAATTATTTCGTTGAGTTGTTATGCAGGCCTCCTTATTGCTTAGCATCAGAAGTGTCAAAAAGATTTAATGTTTTTATTAAATACTTGTGGGGGTCGGTAAGAAGGGAAATATCGTATCAAGGGATCGACGGGGTAAAAAATTTGGGGGCCCCAGGTCTAGATCGAGCCACGTAGTTTATGGACGCTACCTTATTGAAGATTTCGTTTGCCATAGTAACAATATACTTTATTTGATGAAACTTTAGAAGCATTTTTTTTTTCATTTGATGTTCATTCAGGGTTTCTCTTCAACCACTTATTCATAGCGTCTGAGGAGCGATGCAGAGTGTAATCGTGATTTACACTTACGTTAACGTCGTAACTCCGCTAGTCCCTGTCGTCAACTGACGGATTGACAGCGTCCCACACGCTTCTCGCCTATTGTCCACCTGGCGCCGAAAGCAAAAGGGAGCTAGCTACCTTGCCACGATCGACTGGACTAATAGCCGCGATCGACCGGTTGGCCACCCCTGGTATATAGACATTCACAGTGACATTAGAAAACTCTACAATTTTTACGGACACGTCAAAAGAATGAAATCTGGGGACTCGGAAGACAAATAGTTGAGCTCTATGAAAACCGAAGAAAATCAGTATCAGATACAATCAAATCGTTTGGCGTAGTCAAGAAAGGTCTTAAATTAGCAGGAATCACTCCAAAAGACATCGAAACAGCTAATTAACTGGTATGCAACGTTTTAATTTTGTCAGTGAGATAGATGGGCAGTTCCAGAGACACATATAAGGGGTAAGGATCAGCAACCAACGTAGTTTTCTGAACTTGTACCTTTGCTCATTCGGTCAAAGAGCTCGACATTTTTTTGTTTTTTTGAAGTGAATACGTCTATTGGCACGTTAGGCAATGTTTGAGCGAGGAGGGGGGTTCGCAACTTACCGTCACCATCACGCTATGCCGTGTTGCGCTTATGATATGCGCATTGGACGCTTTGTGGCTGTGTAAAATCTCATGAGTTCGTATCTTCAAGATGCTAATGTTAACAGTATATCGTAGCTATAACTATGACGTGTTGCACTTAGACAGCCATGAAAGTATAGTTTATATTCGTATATAATATACAAAAATGAATGTTTGTTTGCTTTTTTTTACAATGTTCTTCATATCTACACACATTTTTATCCGATTTTGCTAGTACTTAGCACACATGTACGGGGAGAGGAGGCGTTCTGGTAGCTCAGTGGTTAAGACGCTTACTTCGGAAAGTTTCTCATAGCTCATCGATTAAGGCGATTACTGTCGGTAGTTTATCTCTCTGGTGGCGGGTTCAAATCCCATGGTCTGCAGAAATTTTTAGGAGTTGTATTTGATTATATGAACTACGCCCAGATCTCCCGTGATTCTGATTCCACGTTAAATTGTAGGCCCCGTGAGGAGAGGAATTTACCATCCTGTCTCTGACACAATAGCTTCCTTCGGAATATTGGA
Organism: Vandiemenella viatica; assembly: GCA_031002005.1. Classification (NCBI taxonomy): domain Eukaryota; kingdom Metazoa; phylum Arthropoda; class Insecta; order Orthoptera; family Morabidae; genus Vandiemenella; species Vandiemenella viatica. Next base: position 87,933,242 of record CM061914.1, read on the forward strand.
CTAACCTTCTGGTTGTTAGATTTTTAGTTTTTGAAGTGAAAACTTCTTTAGGCGCACTGGGCGATTTTTGGATGGGTAAAATCTTTATGAGTTGCCGCCAGTGACATGCTAATGTTAACAGTAAATCTGTTGCGTTCTTGTGGTTCAGTGATTAAGGTGTCTGACTGAGGAACGAAAGGTCCTTGGTTCGAGTACCTGTCTCGGTGGGGATTTTCGTTGGTCCTTAACCAAACCTTCACCTCTGGCACAGCTTGCTGTGTAATATGAAATACGCCAAAACGCTTCCGTGGCTCGGGTTCCATGTTGAAGTGTAGGTCCCCTGTACCTGATAGGACTACCGAGGCGGCTAAGGCAGGAGCGGAATTCGCAGCCACTATAAACCCTGTCACCAGTTCAAAACAACCACACGTAATTATTATAATTTAGTATATTTGTAACCAAGTACAACGTGTTGCACGTCGACAGTGCGCATTTTTTTTTTTTTCGCCTTGTTGACGTCGAGGTCATTAGAGTCTGGAAAGCACGAGGATAAGGAACTGGAAGGAATTCTCCCATTTCATTTTGAAAGAACCATCTCGGCATCGACAAAAGCAAACTGTAGAAATCTTTTTTTTTTAACTGCTTTACGTCTCTTTTTAACATCGAGGTCTTTAGAGACGGGAAAAAATGGGGGGCAAAGATGGGGGCAAGGAATGGGAAGGAATTTGGCCATGGCCTTTTGAAGGAAGCATCCCGGCCTGGAGTGATTTGGGGAAACCATGGAAACACAAATCTGGATGCCCGGACGGGGATTCGAACCGTGTGGAAATCGATGACTTGTTCGGTAGTTCTTAGATTTACGCCCCTTCCCGTTGTAAAACTTGACAGACCGCCTACGACATTCCGGACGCCTGGTTCCTCGCAAAGCGACGCCCGAGGAATTCCCGAGAAACATCAATACCTGCTGCATGGCTGCACGTTGACTCACCCGCTCTGCCGCAGTCTGACACGGCCAACGACTCTACCTGCTCCTTCCTACTTGTAACGCGCTACTAGCGCAACAAACACACCAGTATCCTTCCGCTGATTGTTAATATAATTCTTGTATTACTGAGCTAGTTTCATCTGCGATTAGTCGGATCCGTGTCGACATTTACACTTGTAACCAGCTTATAATGAAATCTTGAGCATGGCTGCGTTACAGCAACGGTAAAGCTCGTATTAGACACAATAATAGCCAACCAGTTGCTTAAATTTTTGATTTATTAATCTTAACTGCAGTTTCCACAAACATAAGCTTGTCTTCCTCAGAAGTACATTTATGGGTTCATAGAGGGATGCAATATAAAACTTCTATAATTTTAGTGCGAACCTGCACTGTGTCAACAATTTCAAACAGGGTTACTACTTGCGTCATTACCTCCACTGTACTGTTTGCCTAGGGCGGGAGATTTCCGCCAACTCCCGCCATATGCAGACAGTGGATGCAATGACGAAAGTAGTAACCCTGTTTGAAACTGTTGACATAGTGCAGGTTCACACTAAAATGACAGAAGTTATATATTACATCCGTCTATGAACCCTTAAATGTACTTCTGAAGAAGACAAGCTTACGTTTGTAGAAACTGCAGTTAAGATTAATAAATCATAAATTTAAGCAACTGCTGGTTGGCTATTATTGTACCTAATACGAGCTTATAATAACTTCTTTCGTCTGACATTACTTATTTAGGCACCGTACTGCTAATATATCATTTGGCCTTAATTCCAATACAAAAAGGTATCAAGTCCAAACGACACGACTTCCGGAATTATGCAGGTTCGACGAAACTAGATTAACAATATTATTCAAAAGTTTTTTTTTGTGTGACAACCCATGTTTCTGTCTTCATACTTAACCAAAATCGATAAATGAAGTATAATTTTAAAAATTAAGTCCTCCGCTTTGGTAACGCCATTAATTAAGATAGTAACTTTTGGAAATTCAACCCATAAATGCCAAAATTGTGAACAAATAAATTCACGGGTATGCGATATTTCAGAGTCAAGGTTCTAGGCTTCGTTGACGTCTATAAGGAGTGATCGATAGATAACAGCACACAGAGATATTAATAAACTTTGTGTATTTTCTATAGTAACAAGATTTTAGGATACTTTTCATTCTGTTAGGGATACATTTCTTTAGTTCTAATTGTTTCGTAAGGCGTTGTAAGTGTTTTCCTACGTACCTATTCCAATTGACAGATAAACAATTGCTACAAATGACCCGGTTCTCCTTTCATGCACCTACAAACCACCAATCTCGCAGTTCATCATATTTCATGCGGGAAATTTTCTCACGGGCCGCCCAGTTTTATTATAAACGGAACTGAGGTAAAATGAAATCTTCACGGGTTATCTGCCGGTTAATATCTTTACTAAGCATCATTTCTTTAATATAAAACGTTTCGGCAGCAACCTCCGCTGTCTTCTTCAGGTAAGCTGTCATAACGAAGCTAAGACAGTGACTGACGACAGATATTAACCGGCAGATAAACCGTGAATATTTCGTTTCATTTATAAGCCGCGAAAAACTGAATACTGGAACTGAGATTATCAAAAAGCAAAACTGAAACTCTTTCTGTAAATAAAAATTATTACAAGTAAGACATTACTTTAAAAAAATCGCAGCAGTTAACTCATTTTGGAGCAAGTGATAAATCTGTGGTTCGCGCCGTGATTTGAGTATATTGTTGGGGACCGTCCATAAACTACGTGACTTGGTCTGGGGGAGGGGAAGGGGTTAGCTGGAAATCTATGCTGGGCTACGTGAGGGGGGAGGGGGGTTCCAAGTCAAAGCACGTAGCTTTTCATTCATATTATTTGTCACTTATGGTACAGAACACAACAACATGTGAAAATTTATTTTCTTCATTTAATTATGTCCGTATGTATTTTACTATAGTTTGACAAGAGAAAACAGTACAAAATGTCTTCTGGAATCAATAGGGAAAAAATCTACGTGCCACGCACGGGGACGGGGGTAGAGGCAGAAGCCACGTCGGGCTACGTGGGGGGAGGGGGAGGTTCACAGGAGGCCAAAAGGGAGCTACGTAGTTTATGGACGCTCCCTTGTCAATGTCTATCACTTACAGTACTGTATTACCATATTGTAGTGTGGAGTCTACATAACCACATTGCTGACTTGCTCAAGTGGCCGTGGGGGGAGGGGGAGGTTCACAGGAGGCCAAAAGGGAGCTACGTAGTTTATGGACGCTCCCTTGTCAATGTCTATCACTTAAAGTACTGGATTACCATATTGTAGTGTGGAGTCTACATAACCGCATTGCTGACTCGCTCAAGTGGCCGCGATGTTCTCTATGCACCTAAGTGGTCTTTACCCCACGAACCGTGTTGAACATGAGTACAGCTAAGTGGTGGACACGCCGAGTTCTCACAATTCAGAGAAGTATCCTGATTAGTGATGTTCCGATACCATCAAAGTATCGAAGTACTCAAATGAGTAGTACTCAAATTGTCTTACGATACTTACTAATATGAGATGAGTACTGCAAAAGTATCGATACTTACTCATATCGATACTTTTTTTAATTAATGTCGAAGTGTAAGAACATACGTGATATTTTGCTAAATTATTTATTTGTTTAGTGTAATAAAATCAAATAACACTCACTAAATTTTTTTAATTTTTTTATTAAATTAAAATAAAGCGCACATTGTAAGCAAACTTTGAAGGTTTTTGTCTTATCCTTAAATATTTATTATAATTTTAAACAAAAATCCCGCTTTTGGAAGGTTTCCCAAAAAACCAACTGTTCCAAATATTTTGGGGACAGCTTGTTTCTTTTGTTTGTTATTGTTTCACCTGCCTTAGAAAAATATTCAGTCGGTATCGTTGCTACAGCAATAAAATATTGTTGTGCTTATTTACAGAGACAAGGAAATTATAAGTTTCATTTCTTCCCATTCTGTCCAATTGCTTTTTAGAGAAGTTACAGTGTTAGACAAGTAAAGAGAGACTTTGTCACTACAGTGCGTTTGTTTTTCTTTCTGTGGCCGTGGGCTAGCTCATTGTGATGTTCCCAGAAGTCTTATTCCTGTGAAACGCTAGCTGAAGCAACTTCTTCCGATTCACAAGGGCTACATAGTTGCTCATGAACCATATCTTTTAATTTGTGGGTGGAGTTGCGTGGGAGTGACCATTGGTCATAGCGAAATACGCGCCACAATGAAATAGGGAACTAAAACAAACCCTTTGAGATTAGATTGTCTGTGGCAGATGCCTATTCTGTCCGATTTTGTTTGATTTTCAATACTACCTAATTGACGTCAGCGGGAAATTAATTTAGCAGGTGCGGCTGAGTGGCGTAACACGGTTGATGCGTTTAGAATTTAACACCGGATGCGTTTCGATACTTTCAGTTCCATACAAGTACTTTTCTTACACTACCGGGTAAGTATTGAATGAAGTAATTCCAAGTCGAAAAGTACTCGGTATCAAAACGAAGTATCGAATACTTACTCGTATTTACTTGTATCGAATCGTCACTAATCCTGACGTATGCTATCCTGCAGCCCACTACGGTGACGTTTCTGCCTGAAGCTATCCCGGAATCCTAACTGTCACATACCTCACCGGAATACAATAAAACTGAACCAAACGCACACTGTATATCCATATCTCTGTGGTGCTGCTATCTAGTGGTATAAGATCGTAGCCTGTGCGAAATTTTCTCGAAAAAAAAAAGTTTTATATAAGAATTGTTTGACAAAATACAAATGTTTCCTTATCGGGAAAAATATCAGAGATTCGTTCTTTCAATAGAAAACACGCTCAGTTTTCATCTATCTCTGTGATATGTGTTGCTTCTATCTAGTGGTAACGAGATCAATCCTTATCGACGGCAGCGAAGCCTAGCGATTTGACTCTGAACTGTCTCGTATGCCTGACCTTGATAGTTAGTACTTTATCTCTTAGAGGGCCAAATTCCGAAAAATTCCTTTCATAGTTAATGATTTTTTTCAAAGCTGGGATGTTAATTTTTAAAAGGATGTCTCATTTATCGATTTCTGATTGGTATAAATGGAAATAAGTGGCTCGTCATCAAATAAACATCTTTTAGAAATGACCCTACTTTGGCCCTTTACGGGACGAATTCCGAAAAACTCCTTTCTTATTTTATGATGGTTCCAAAGTGGAGACGTTAATTTTTAAAATGATACTACCGTTAACAATTTTGTTTAAGGAAGTTAGAAGACTCATCGCAAAAACACCTTTTAAGAAGTAATGATACATTTGCCCTCTAAGGGCCGATTTCCAAAACATTTCTTTCTTAATGTATAATATTACCAAAGGGCAGAGCTTAATATGTATAATGATACCTCAATCAGCAATTTCGGTTGGGTGTGAATGAAGATAAATGGCTCGTCATAAAAGAAACCTTTTAGAAATAATATATATGATGTTGAAGGGAAAAAAGTACTTTAATCATAAATTAATACTTGATTTAAGTGTAAAGAAATTATAAATTCTTCTTCACATGTAATTTTGAGCAAGGGTTGGAATAGGTTTTAGAGACGTTACAAGCAACACACCTTATAGTAGCAAATGGATTTCCTAAAAACTTGTCATTAGGGATAATTAGTAGTGTAGAGAAATTTCCACCGGTACATTTACTTTGCCGTAATTAATAATAACTGAGTGTTGAAACAGTGAATGTGATTACTATCGTTATGTTTTCCAATTTACAACGGGTTCATGTTTTGTGTTTTTGGAGCTTTTACTTTAATCAAAATATAGGCGCTTTCTGTGCCTTATTTGGCTGTGTGTGTATGGCCCGTGGCTGATTGTCTATGTACTCTATTACCCAGAGTAGAGTGCCTTGCGGACAGCTGTAGTACAGTCCATGTCGTGGTAGGTCTGTTTCCACATAACATAAACCTTCCACTGGCGTAGCCTGTTACGCGGAAACCGTTTCGCTGTTCTCTCCCGTTCTCCCCTCCCCTCCCCACCGTTCCCCCTCCACTCTTACTCTCCCACCCTCACCAATAGCAAATAATGGCAGTCTGCTGTATACAGCAGATGACTTTAGTAACGATTAGTTCCCACATCACAGTAATCTGGAGTGACAGGCACTTTTTCCAGATAAAGAACGGCATTGTCATTATATATTTCAAAACGAACATAAAAAAGGTAGAATGTTTTGAAGGTGGAGCTGTTGAATTGTATTGGCGTTTTTAACGTCTGGTGCACACTCTCCTCCCGAGCTCTTTTTGTTTGTCAGGTTACCAGATGTCATATAAGCGCGTATAGTTAGTGTGAATTACGTATACTATAATTTCGAAAGCTGACTCACTCACTCACTCACATCGACAGCTATTGGCTGGAGAGCGCTGACACACGCGCCGACCTCCGCTCGCAAATTAACAGCGACCAGAGATATTATTACAAAATACTAATTACGTGCACAGTTTAGTAGCCAAGCAAGTATGAAATTAATTGCCAGAATACACTTGTTAAGTTTGCTTTTCGTAGTTTTTCATTCTTTAAAAAAATAGAGAAAAAGTTTATGGTTTAAAACCGTGGAACTACTTTTCAGTAACATGTCTCTAAAGTAATATTAAAACAAAAAACTTATGGTGAAACAAAAGTCAAGTTCGTATTTTGCCACATCAAGTCAATCTATCATAACATCTCGTCCTAAAATTGGTAAATATTCATACGCAAAAAAAAAGGGTCACGGACTTACACTAATGCTACTAAAACATTAGCTACAAAATAAATATCAGAACTAATTTTCCTGCTGAGGATGGCTGTAATTATTCAAACTACTAATAACAAGAATACGTAGATAGTACATATCTACAGAGATCTCTGTAATACTTGAGAATGCGGTACGGATGGAACCTAACCCGGTGCATGATCTGTAATGCTCTGCTCTGCCATTCAAATCCTCGTCCGGCTATCCAAACATCGGTTTTCCATCTTTCTCTAAAATCACTTCAATGACCCCGACGATGACGAGGCGTAAAGTCATAGGAAGAAAAAAAGGAATATAATACATTTTACGCTTTTAGCAGGCGTCATTTTAATCAAATATTCCACTTACTTTTTTCGGGGATCGCACGGCTTTGATTGAGGGATTAGTACCGACGTTTCGGCGCCCAACCTGGTGCCTTCATCAGGGTTTCCAGAATCGAAATGGTGTGGTTAGCTCAGCGACGGAGTTTTGTGAAAATCACACCATTTCGATTGTGGAAATCCTGATGAAGGCACCAGGTTGGGCGCCGAAACGTCGGTACTAATCCATCAATTAAAGCAGTGCGATCCCCGAAAAAAGTAAGTGGAATATTTGATTAAAAAAGAGAATGGTTCTGGTACCAGGGATATATATATTAGAGAAAAGATAACATAAACAAAGATTTATTCAGATCTCAGGTAGTTCGGAAGGGAGGTAAGCTGTAACGCTCTGACGTCCCATTCGGGAGAATGCGGCTTTGAATCTCCCTCGGGCAATCCAGAATTTCGTTTTCCACGGTTTTCTGAAATCATTCAAGACGAATGCCGGGGTGACTCTTTGAAAGCAGCCATGGCAGAATTCTTTCCCATTCATTGCTTCAAGGCCTTTTCCGCTTCTAGTGATGATGATGAAACGTAAGGTAACAAGTAGAAGCATATAGAATTATGGTATGAGAAATGATGGTACTCCGATGATCCTAATTTATTCTTTATTTGATTAAATATTACATCCTTTATTGTGATCCTTTTCCTTCTCTACATGTAGCATTTCAATCTAACCATAAGCGACTCAAATCATAAGCCATGTTAAACTTTCAGTTAATATTTTAAAGTGCTTTTATAGTAGAATACGTGGCAATATTAAAAAACGCCATGCAGCAGTTATTTTATCTAAAACGTTGGCAGCCATGTAGGATTATTAGTTTTTTCCTCAGTACTAATAGTATAGTGGACACAAGTAGATCTGAAATCTCGTATGAGTAATAAACAAATTTTGAAAACAAAGTCTTAACGCTAATCTATACTAATATTATAAAGCTGAAGAGTTTGTTTGTTTGTTTGTTTGTTTGAACGCGCTAATCTCAGGAACTACTGGTTCGAATTGAAAAATTCTTTTTGTGTTGAATAGACCATTTATCGAGGAAGGCTTTAAGCTATATAACATCACGCTGCGACTAATAGGAGCGAAGAAACAATGGAAAATGTGGAAAAAACGGGGAAAATTATTCATCTTTGAGGGCTTCTGTTGCGTGCGCTACGAAAACGGTTCATTCGAATTGAAAAATTCTTTTTGTGTTGAATAGACCATTTATCGAGGAAGGCTTTAAGCTATATAACATCACGCTGCGACTAATAGGAGCGAAGAAACAATGGAAAATGTGGAAAAAACGGGGAAAATTATTCATCTTTGAGGGCTTCTGTTGCGTGCGCTGCGAAAACGGTTCATTCGAATTGAAAAATTCTTTTTGTGTTGAATAGACCATTTATCGAGGAAGGCTTTAAGCTATATAACATCACGCTGCGACTAATAGGAGCGAAGAAACAATGGAAAATGTGGAAAAAACGTGGAAAATTATTCATCTTTGAGGGCTTCTGTTGCGTGCGCTGCGAAAACGGTTCATTCGAATTGAAAAATTCTTTTTGTGTTGAGTAGACCATTTATCTAGGAAGGCTTTAAGCTATATAACAACACGCTGCGACAAATAGGAGCGAAGAAACAATGGAAAATGTGGAAAAAACGTGGAATATTATTCATCTTTGAGGGCTTCTGTTACGTGCGCTGCGAAAACGGTTCAAGATACCAAAAAATATGTATGAAAGGATTATTCCTCTTGAAATGATCTAAAAAAATGTCCGCGACAGTATATGTCTATCTTTTGAGATTAACTCACTAGAACCGTTTTTATGGTAATCAAATTTGGTCGAAATTAATGCATTATTACCAATTATTTGTTAGAGTTCTGTCAACATAATAATATTAATCTTTATCCAAATAAATGTGTTGTTGATTAAGAGTATTTAATTGTGAACAAAATTGTCTTTGGCATCACTTAATTTCAATGAACATCTTAGAAGATATTACGGTTGTATGCAGCGAATGCCTAATGAGAATCAAGATATGACATTAACATACAATAATGATATATACAATGATGGACTAATCATAATTGAAGATAAAATTCATGAGATTTGCGATAAATCACTAACCGATTTTGGGCTAACCTGTTTCAAAAATGATTAATTGACTTAATCATCTGGATCCGTTAGAAGTAGTGTTGCGAAAACCGTATGATCTAAATGAATTAAATGAGTATATTACTCAAAATGAACCAAAATTAGTTAATGACCAGGTGACCGCGTATAATTGTGTTAAGCGAAGTGTTCGTTTTAATGAAGGAAAAGTATTTTTTTTGGATGATCCCGGTGGAACCGGCAAGACCTTTATTACTAATCTTATATTAGCAAAAGTAAGGTCTCAGGGAAAGCTAGCTTTGGCAGTAGCGTCGTCAGGTATCGCTGCAACTTTATTAGCAGGTGGACGCACAGATCATTCCACTTTTAAACTGCCCCTAACTGTTTCTTTACAGAAAGATAGCGTGTGCTCTATACTTAAAAATGGTCCTTTGGGAAAAGTTTTACAAGATGTCAGTTTAATAATCTGGGACGAATGTACCATGATCCATAGAGCTCATGTGGAGGCTCTAGATAGGACTCTTAGAGATATTAGAAGCTGTGATAAAATCATGGGTGGGATTACTGTTATGTTTGCTGGGGACTTTCGACAAACTTTACCAGTAATAGTAAGGGGAACTAGAGCAGACATTGTAAAGTCTTGCCTTAAAAGTTCCCCATTATGGAAGTTTGTTAACATTTTAAAATTAACTACAAATATGAGAGCACATTTGGGAAGAGGTAGTATAACTTTTCCTTCAAAGTTACTTTTAATAGGAGACTGGAAAGTACCTCATTTTGAAAATAAAATTGAAATTGATCGCGATTTAGGAGAAAGAGTAAGTAACATTGAGGACTTAATATCGAAAGTTTACCCTGAAATCAGCGAAATAGAAAATAAAGATCATCAATGGATGTGTCAAAGGGCAATATTGGCGGCGAGAAACAGTAGCGTGGACGAAATTAATGACCTAATTTTAAGTAAACTTCCAGGAGACATAGTTACCTACACATCTATTGATAACGTAATGGATCAAGAAGATGCGGTACATTACCCACAAGAGTTTCTTAATTCTTTGAACCCAAGTGGCCTTCCCCCATATTCCCTCAAGTTAAAAATAGGTGCCCCAATAATTTTACTTAGAAATCTCAAACCACCAAATTTATCTAACGGAACCCGACTTCAAATTAAATTTCTACGCAATAACGTGATCGTTGCAATAGTTTTGACTGGTCCAGCAGTTGGTCAAACAGTGCTTATACCTCGCATCCCAATGATTCCAAATGATTTACCTTTTAATTTTAAAAGAATTCAATTTCCCGTTAAGCTATCTTTCGCCGTTGCAATTAATAAATCACAGGGGCAAACATTTAAACACGTAGGAATCGATTTACGTCAAGACTGCTTTTCACACGGCCAACTATATGTCGCGTGGTCAAGATCGGGTTGCGGAGAAAACCAATATGTTCTTCTGCCACAAGAAAATAAAACTAAAAATATAATTTACGCAGAAGTACTTTAAAATAATTATGTTCTTTTAAAAACTTAAAAACTAAACTTGCAAAAAATTGTCTAAAATAATAACAGAAATTGAGGCGGACAAAGTCGTGGGTAACTGCTATAATTTATAAAGCTGAGGAGGTTGTTTGCAAAAATAAATATGATGCCCAAAATAACTATTCCACGCGGACGAAGTCGCGGGCACAGCTAGTCTTATATATATATAGATGTGCGTGTTCCTATATTTCACTTTTCAGCTACCATTATCTAGCATAGATCACTGATGTTTCTGTGTGGTAGTAGCATAGAGTTTCCTATCGCGTACAACGTTGGCCGAATGCCGACAGCTGTGAGGGTGTGGGAGATATGGTGGTTAAAAGTGATCAGTGCAGGACATTTTCATATTTCGACCAAAGACTTTGTGTCCCTTTCCTGCCACAGCTACGAGATGCAATTTTTATGCATAATTATTAGTATCGGAGTACGATTCTGCCGAGTAGCCTATCCAAATATTGCCGCAAGTATTTTCAATTAAATTTTCCCACAAAAAAAAAAAAATCGTTAACTTGTTTCTTAAATAAATTTAATTCTGACAGACGGCGAGTTGCACTAACTCTCTCTCGCTCTTACATTTCTTTAACAGCTGGCAACCCTTACTTGCGGATACTTTTACATAGATAACCCAAACTTTTTATGTTCTTTACATGTATCTCTTTGAAATGAATTATAATTTATTTTTAAAAACAGTGAACGAATTTTTTTTTAAATTTAATTAAAAATACTTGGGGCAATATTTGGATAAGCAACCCGACAGAATCATATTCTAATAATTATACAAACTGCATTTAAATCAAATTACAGATGGACTTAGAAATTATACAGCCAAGTTTTGGACTATAACTGGTGGATCCTACACAACACAGAAAATTTTTCCTTTAACCTGTATTAAGATGGCAAAATCAGCTTAAGAGACGGAGGACTGATCTTACTAGAAGAGAAACTGATGACAGAGGGAGGGGGAGCGGTCCAAGAACCCAATTCGTGTCCTCATGTAACTATCAAGCTAAATCGCAAATTACTTTCAAATCGTCATCTTTCACAATAAATACTCATACATGTAGAAAGTAAACACAATGAAGCATAAATTTATTTTACAATAAAATAAGGGTCTATAAAAACTTATTTTCCCATTATCTCGATTGTTTTGATGCATCCCTTCATATGCTGCACTAACCTTTTGATCTCAACATACACCTTAAATCCCACGTCCTCAATTCTTCATATATTATAATCTCTGACTTGCTTTACAGTTCTTATCTTCGACTGTTCTCACCACTAACCAAGTAACCAATCGCTCAAGTCTCATAATATAACCCACAGTAAAATTTCTTCATTCTATAGAACTGTACAGATAACTTTCACCTTTTATTATTTTATTATTAAAATGTTTTTATTAACTCGCTTTGGGCATTGTCTGTCCTGGTGGAATTTTGTAATTGTCTTTAAACTAACTTCTCGATGAGCTAGAGACTTAAAATTTTGACCATTGCTCAGAAGTGGATGACAATGCATGAAAATGTGAAAAAAGAAGAAGAAAAACAAAAAGGAGAAGAGAAATATACAGAAAACGAAAAGGAAAACACATTGAATAAACGGTACAGTGATAGGAACGGTAGCTGTTTTATTCTGATTTCTATATCTATGTAGTATTAAAATTAAAGAAAAATAAAACACACTGAATAAATGGTTCAGTACTAGGAACAGTCATCGCGTTGTCGCAGCGTGATCCAGAGAATATATAGAGTAGTCAGCTGTTTTATTCTGATTTCGATATCTATGTAGTATTAAAAACTCCAGACAGCCTTCCTGATAGAAAAGTTTCTCTTACGGTAAAGGAGACAGTCACTCAAGGCAAGCGACGCCTAGAAAAGAAGAAGTAAAAGTTACCTGCAACGCTTCACAAGGAATTGGAAGCATATCGGTCTGCATGATTAGCAAATGTCGTAAGCGAGCAACCGAAGCTCATGAAAATCAACGTAATGTCGAACGCACTTATGATATGCAACGTAAGGCTCATGCAAGGTCCATCGAGAACTCGTTCACACATTCTTCTCGACTTGCTAGTGACGCACAACGACATGCCGAAGCAAGAGCAAATGAGACAGTTGATCATCATTGCTCTCGACTGGAATCTAGTCGATTTAGATTCTCGGAATCAAAAGCTAGAGAGACAAGTCGGGAATGTGAAGCAAGATTACGATGTCGACTTGAGGCTTATGCTCAACCGTTAGCTGATGACTCAGACTTTCAATCAACTATAAACACTTTTTGCGACAAGTGTTGTGATATTGCCAAAAAATTCTACCCTAATCAGATACTAAATTATCGTTTGACTTTGCAAAAGCCGTACTTGCCACCGAAACTTGTCGCCAAAAATGATTGTATCGATGCAATACGCATGTGAAAAGCGCAAAGAGTCATGTTCCATCTAAGGCGTACTGGAACAACTTGCTTCCTGTTGATATTCCTGGTGAAATTGCAGCATTAATTGAACCAGAACAACGTTTACTTCAGCGCATCATTCCGTATGTCAAAGTGATTAAATTTCGAGATAGATTTGGTCAATACGGTTTCAAATGACATTATTTGCTCTGAAGTCAGTGAAAAGCTGCCTGAAATAATTCGATCGAACGCAGATGTAGGAATGGTTGTAGTAACTGAACCTATGAATAACTTAAACTTATCAAGAAATTACAACATATCGCCAGATTGTGTCTACACAGTGCTTGATTGGTTAATTGCAAAAAATCCACCGTACAAGGATGTACAAGTAAATCGATTTGTTCGATTTAATACGCAGGGCATCATTCGCGTTATTCCAGCTCAGCCGGAACAACCCGACGAATCTGATGACCAAGCTACCGATGCTTCAACTGGCAGTGCCTGTATGGAAATCAATGATTTATCGCGAATCGTACGTGCTTCCTGGAATCAAAATAATGAAATCTTCCAATCTGGACATGCTGAACATCAATGCTTTGCCATGGTTGTTGCAAATTTAATTCTTGCTGCCATTATTCCATCGAGCCAATGGGATACAACTGTTTTAAATCGAAACCTGATCGAAACCGATGGATTTGACGAATGGATTGACAGGGAGACTAAAAATCAACCAGGTGCTTTTCCAATTGATAATCGCGGCTATTTAGAGATCAGAAATCTTGATGTTGAAAGACATGATATCCTTATGTTCGACAATGCCTTTGCTGTTGAATATAATTATCTAGATGGTGCCTTCAATGGCAGTTTATGCGACAGGAAAAACGATGGAATTAATTTTCTAAATCTACGTGCTTCGATAGAATTATTGTTCGTCGAACATAATGTTGGAGTTTTGATAGTTGCTGGTAGTGCGTATGGTCTCATGCATTATGATAATAAATTTTATTTTAACGATTCTCATTCAAGCGGACCGAAGGGGAAAAAACCGGAGCTCAAAATGGAAAAGCATGTATCATCGAATGCGATACTCTTGACCAGTTTCTTTGCACTATCCGCCGAACTACACATTCAAATGCAGATACACAATTTTCAATCAATGTTGTCGTAAAAGAGTTGTATCAATGCAGCAATATTCAGAACCACATCCATTGATACATGTCTATGAAGTTTCTACTGAACAAAATGATTTAGAACCAGAGCTAGTAAATGTATCGCAATTCGTTCCTGTGCAAACATCTGTAATGGTACAAATTGATCACGAGCAGCCAATTGTCAATGACGAATTTAAGGAAAGTAGAAACATTCACGAAATTTTTCGCAAAACTAGGGACAACATTGTGAATGTAAATCGACAGTTAAAAGCAGAGGAATTTTCATGGTTCTTTTTCCTTATGGCAAAAATGGCTTGAATGATAAGCGTTCGGTTAAAATTACGCCATTGGATTATTTTCAGCAGCGAATTTTAGACTCGGATACTCGTTTTCAAAGGACAGATTATTTGTTTTCTGCACTATCAATGCTTGAATATCTTACAGTCGACAATCAATGCATGTGGCAGAGCTGTACGCTGACAACACGGTATTGTTAAACATCTTCATTTATATTTAAAGAATCTCAGAGGATCTCCATCATATTGGCGAACAGCTCATAATGATTAATTGCATTTATTCGTTGTCTTGGTCCTCCAACTTAGTTCCTTACATTGAGCTGTAATAATATGAATTGGATTGACATGCGCAAAGCTTTATTGATTGCAGATGGCAGACTCGATGAAGATCCTAGCGAATGAAATGTCGATGAAGTGTAATGTTTGATTGAATCGTATCATGTTGTGTTGAGCCAACATTTTTCACGTCGGGTTGATGCTTTCATAAAACAGATTAAACGTAGTGATGATCTTCTTGGTGGAAAAATCATTGATTTCTGGTATCGAATTAAGTATCAGAACCGTGGAAGTCCACATAATCACCTCGTTGCATGGATTGAAAACGCTCCATCTTTTAAACCTCAAGAAGTACTTGCGTACATCGACCAAGTAATCTCATGCCGATTGCCAAACGAAGAAGAAGATCAACATTTAAGAACACTCGTCAAACTGAACCAAATTAATCGCCATACGCATACGTGTCATAAGAACAACTCTGATACATGTCGATTTCCTTTTCATCGTGACCCATGTCAACAAAATCGTATTGCACCACCGAGTTCAATCGAATTTAATCGAAATGGAGGACGATTTTGCACTTTAAAACGAACAACAAATGAGAAATGGGTCAATAATTATAATCAAACGATTCTTAAGTTTTGGAATGCTAATATGGATATACAACCATGCGGGTCAAACGAATCTATTGCCCATAACATTGCCAAATATATTTCGAAGACGAAACCATCAGATGTAAACCAAAGTGTAGTTCAAGCTATCCGTCAAATTCGTCAAGATGAAACCAACATTGCGACTAAGCTCCTTAAATCATGCATGCGGATTTTGAAAGAGTAACAAGTTTCCGCATCGGAATGTGTTTATAGACTTTGTCTCCTGCCACTTCGTTCTAGTTCAAGAAAGTGTGTGTTCTTGAATACAAGAAAACCCGATCAGCGATATCGAGTGTTGAGATTTGAGGATAATTTGCTCATACTTATTTGAGAGATATGCTAATCGCCCAAGACAACAAGAACGGGATTATGATTTTCAAAATATGTGTCTACTTGAATTTGCAATTAATTTTGAGCCATTTTATGCAAAGAATACAGGAGACAGTGAAGAAAGCATTGATTCAGAAAAGGAAGAATAACCAACAAGACAAAGACTCTTAAATCTAGTAAACAACACTAAAATGGTCATTAGAATTGTTCCGGCTATTGTACCAGTGCCATTTTTTCAAATGCAGACTGACCCAGAAAATTATTTCTATAGTCTGCTCGTACAATATGTACCATTTTACTCTGAAGATTAATTGATGAGCATACTAATGCACGTAAGACTTTTCTTGCTCGAGAACAGCAACTGAGACAAACAAATGCATATCTTGAAACGCATCGTACAAGAGATAGACAACTTGAGATTGTTTTTAATCAGGCATTTGCTTTCAATCTTCTTGAAAATCCAGAAGAAATTGTTGAGTCAGAACTTAAAGATGAAGTTAATGAACAGGCAACGACAAATGAGCAGTTTCAGAATGAGTGTGCTGCATTGAATTTACGATAACGATAATTATTTAACACCATAACTCACAGTATCCAGGACGAAATGAATGGAAGTCCCGATCGCGTTAGAATATTTGTTACCGAAGGTGCTGGAGTTGGCAAAACATTTACATTTAATGCACTAAAAGAACAGGTCAATCGCTGTTATGATGAAAAGACAGTTAAAATTGGTGCATTGTCCGGTGTAGCTGCATGATTTGTTGGTAGAACAACACTACATACATTATTTAAGGGGGTAGGTACACTTATCAGGTTTCAAAAAAATGATTTTTTTTTAATATTCACAAAAACAGTTTATAGTTTTGGCTTCATTTTAGTGAAAAAATTATTTCAATATCTTTAACAGTGTGGGAATTATGTGTGATTAAGCAATGCCCTGCACGATTGACAGCCATTTAAATCTTACTGTACTTGTAGGTGATCCAAATCTTTAACCTTAAATATCTCAAAACAGCAATTCATCAAATGGTTTTAAAGATAACTTTTTTCCATATGCATAGATCTTTTTCAAATTTGCAGGACATGTTCTACATACTAAGTACTACTGTCTGAACCACTATTATTTATGCAGTTTTTCACAAATTAAAAATATGCCTTTTATATTTAAGCAAAAAGCAAAAAATTTAATTTCTTGACAAAAAATATATTAATAAAAAATATAGAGTTAAATATGTTATATCATAGGTTCAAATTGTTGCCTTGATATTAGTTTACAATATTAAAAGAACATTTCTAAAAAATTTCAACTACTATGCCTTTTATCTTTAAAACCCTTTACAACAATATATTTTTCACTCTCAATTTGGATGGTACATTATCCTATTGTTAAACAATATTTTTATTTTAAAAATCAATTTTTATATCTAGCTATAACAGTTCTATGGAGCTATGAAATTTGAACCCTCAAATTTAAATAGATTTGGAGAAAATGACATCTCAACTTCATCAAATATTTGTATGTGTTAGGTGTTGAGGTGTTGAGAAGACGGAAAAATTTTAAGAAATTTGGCACCACTCACTGGAAACTATTTGAAAGTCTTGCGAAATCAGTGGAAGGACATATAATTTCTGTTCATCGATGAGATTTACATGGTTCCATACGAAATGTTGTGCATGATTGATTCTAGATAGCGACAATTAAAAAAGAAGCAAAGCAAAACTTTTGCTAGCATCAATACTATTGTTTTTGGAGATTTGTTTCAGCTGTCACATATTCGAGGAGCTCAGACATTTCACCAACCTGAAAGATTCATTTCGGCAGCTCATTTGTGGCTACTCTTCAGTGTTGTTGAGTTGACAGAGAACATACGACAAGAAGGTGATACAACATTTGCCATAAAATGCAAGGATGTACAATGGACCATGCTGTTATATACCTCGATTCTGCACTGTTTTCTAAAAGACAGGCGTATGTCGCAATAAGCCGTGTCAGATCATTGCATGGATTAAGAATCGTGGAGCTCGATTGCTCCAATCATGATCCAACACCATAGCTAGTTGGACAGCAAGGACTCGTGTTGGTTATTTGGGAGTCCCAACATGCAACACGTCCTATATGTAGTTCTATAACCATTTTCACCGCCGATCAAGGTTCTTTATCGAAAATCGGATGAACTTCGGTCCTACAAGTCGTACTGGAGGGGTGGAAAGGTAGGTTGCGGGCACGGAGATGTATGGTGGCGTGGCATTGTATTAGTGGAACCACGAACTCTGCAAAGTTCACATGACAAAGATTTTTTTTTTAGACACGCGCGTCGTTATGTAAATAATTTAATTCACTTGTGAAATCATCCCACGTTTATTTTGTTGAAAGATGAGGCAAAAAATAAATCAATGTGGCAGTACTACATTGGAAAAAGGCATTACTTATGAAAAATGTAGAATTTAGTATAAAAAATATACTTATTTTTATTTTAAGTTTATTTTTGATAAAATATTAAAATCGGAACACTTATAAATTTATTTGTCCACTTCTGCATCCGCGGATGTCAAGCATTGAACATCCGCATAAGCATCCACATCCGCAAAGATGGCTTCCATTCCAACCCTAATTCCAATCTCTGACACAGTTACCTAAAAAAGAAAATCTTCCTACACCCTTGTGCTTGAAATCGAATGCCAGCTTGTGGTCATGGTCACCTTTTCCCTTCCATGTACTACTTTTTATACCTACAGTGCAGTATTTCAATAACTAATAAAACTTTCTCCAAGTATAAGTTTTCAGTTCAATTTAGAAGATGATATGTGGTTATAATCTTTATGAAGATTTTTAGTCCGTTATAAAAAAAATGGTACATTAAAAAAGTTATGTTATTAATTTTCTGTGTAGCCTGATATAGTTTAAATTAAATCACAACCAACTGATTTCACTCCACAATTGATCCCCGTTACCACAAGAAACAGCTGCGAGAAATACCTGCAAATAACAATATCTTGGTATATCCGCCATTTTCCTTGCTGTAAATTATAGCCCTGTGGAAGCTACCGGCTTTCATTTTAATAGTTACAAGAATAATATTTTAAACCATAAGTACTCCCAAGTGACTGGCATAGTGAATGCAGCATAGTTTTCACGGGTTTCCAGCCGGATATTTTCTTTAAATATTTTTTGATTTTATACGCCGGGAAAATCTCCATTCACATATGGTATAACGAATTACAAAAATTAAGATAGTGGTTTCCATTAGTACGATGGATACATTGGAATGTAAGAACACTGTTCAATTTTCATTAGACACTAATGTATTAAGTCCGAGAGCGTATGGTTTTCATGAACCGTTATGGTCTGATTATCAAAACAGGCACAGGATACGTATTAATGAGAACTTGAGAGAAACTGCTGTTCGTATTTTCAATGTTTCTTTAGAGATAACTAGTAGCAGTGTTGCTTCAGTTATATAGAACCATAAAAATGTTATTGTGTTTTGGAATGAGGAGTGGAACTTCAATTCTACATTTAAAACTGATAATAAAATTTGTTGTGTTAAAATAGATTGGAAATGGCACAGTCTTTCTGGTATAACTATTCAAGGATTTAATAACTAAACTAAGGAAAAAGGAAACTGCTTTATGCAATATAAATTGCACGGAAAGGGAAACTGACTCATCACTCACCAAAGTTGAAGGCAGCAACGAGAGAAGATCATATACCATGAAGACCCTCGGCGTGTGCACACCTTCCGAGCCTCATGATTCATTTTCTCCATCACGAATAAGGCTTAGTAACCGAAATATTGTGTATATTTGTGTGTTCGTGATATATGCTCTTCTCTCGTCGCTGCCTTCAACTTTGGTGAGTAATGATTCAGTTTCCCTTTCCGTGCAAGGTTTTAATAACAAACGAAGGTCAACGGCGTAGCTGTGCAACGTGTTATGAAGCAGGTTACTTAAGGTATAAATGCATGCGACGGATTCCCACACCAGAGGAAGACGACTCCTGAGGCGCTAATGACATCCCAGAAAATGGAGTGGCCGGACGTCTTAATGTCAATTTGTGGCAATTTTACCATCTGATAATCATAAGAGTGCATTATCTCCGACAGTTTCCTCAGATAAACACACATTTTGTACTGCATGACCGTAAAAAACATTTACTGGTTGTGAAGAGCAACGTAACAAATAGAAAATAAATATAAAAGCGGAAGAGGTCGACAGTACGTAGGCAGAAGAACAGAATTTTACCTCCGATTCAAAGAGTGAGTATTAATTAACATTCACTTCACAGCAAGCATATTTCGCATTAACACAAGAGAATCAGCAATATTCTGGTACTTTTTTAAGGGGAATACACTCAAACTACATTACGGGATCTGTATCCTGCCTTGATGCATGGAAGCTCTTAGTCTGTAGGTGTCTAAAACACTTGCATCTGTGCACAAAGGTTGAAGTGAGCAGGATTGCCATAGTCTCATGAAAATGTTATTCTCAGTCCCGGCTGCATACTAACACCCACTGATTTGAGCCATATCATCAAAGACATGTTTATTCCGCCTTTACGGTTCGTCACGTTGGGATCGTAAAGGTGCGTTCCCACGCGCCTGGTTGTGGTCGCCTGGCCACATTAGCCGAAGTGTCCGGATCACGCGCGCCGCCTCCCAACCACCTTGTCTAGTGTCATTTCATCTACCCGGGCCTTTCATCTTTACCGCCTGGCGATGGGTAGAGACGCGCCATCCCTGTGGCGAGGGCTAACCTTTGCGCGTGCTGATTCGTACACATCGGCTAATGTGGCGCGGCCTCTAAAACCAGGCGCGCCGTGGGAATGCATCATTTAGAGAGGGGGCAGCGTAGAGGACAATGAATGGGTAGGAATTCAGCCATGAAATTATAAGGAACGATCCCAGTATTCGTATGGAGTGATTTGGGGAAACTATGGAAAACCCAAACCTGAATGCCCGGACGGGGATTCGAACCCACGTCCTCCCGAATGCGAGGCCAGAACGTTAACCGTTCACCCACCACGCTCCATCACAAAAAATACAAAATTTTAACGAATGGTCATGTGAAAAATATAATAGACAATGTCTCCATGACTGCAATGGATAAAAAAAAAATCTAGCTCGACATTCAAAGTACACCCTTTGACCTATCAATTAAACTAATCCGTTTAATTCGGCTAATTAAACCATGACAGATTGATAAAAGAAACAAAACCCCCCCCAAAAACAGTAAAACTCGATGAAATATACTTCCCAGTGCTTGCACTGTAATTTGATCAACACAATACCACACAAAATAATAAACGAAAAAAAAAAATTTTAATGGATGAAGGATAAATATATCATTTAATAGTTCTTCAGAAACATAATAACAAACTTACAAAGTCTACTACGCACAGAAGCTTGCTTTCTTTTTTTCTTTTTGCTTGTTGATGAGATAGTTAAAGACGGGAAAGGATTTAAGGCAAGAAACTGGTAGTAATTCGGCTATTGCTCTTTGGAGGACCATTTCGGCGTTCGCCTGGAGAGATTTCTGGAAATCACAGAGAATCGAAATCTGGATGACGGGACGGGAACTCAAACCTACGGACTCCCAAATGACAGGCCAGAGCGTTGCCGCTCACCCACCACGCTCCGTTGTCTTGTTGTAGTAATCAATTTTCTTGGTACTTCAGTCTCTTCATACCGCGTTGTAATATTTAATGTAAGATGGTATAATTTATACTGGCGTTCCTTCATCTCCTGTATATTCTCCCCCAATTTATGCAGTAGCTGCTTCTCCTTTCTTCTGAAAATTGGACTATAACTTACAGTATGAGGTTGAGGAAGCCTTTGTAAAACAAGGAGCTCAGGTTCCTAATAAAGTTACATAGCAGTATGTGCTTTCAACCACACGCTTGTGTTATTTCTGAACATTTACCACAGTTCAAGTACATCGTGAGACACATTAAACATAATAAACGAATACACGAACCTGGCGGACCCAACTCTTTACACAGTGCTCAAAACCAAATAATAAACACAACCATCCACCACAAAAAGACACATCCAATAATAATAACACGCCAAACTAAGCACGAACACATAAGCGCGCCACCCCCCGCATAAAACAGAAGACAAACGGTAAACAAACCTGCTAATCAGCGATGAACAGTAACTAAACGTAAGACATCAGAACTCAATGTATTACAGTGCTACGCAAATAATCACAAAGATGCAACCAACATGTGTAATATATACTACAGCTACAAACATAACTGATGCTAAAAAGCTGTACAATTATAAGCATATGTGACCAAAGAAAAATGTAAGTAAGCTCAAGTCTGTATACCACAATTTTCATGTTTAAATTGTAAAATAGAACAAATGTAATTATATGTATAAATACCCACACACAGAACCGCTGAAGATGCTTCGCAAATGAAGCGAAACGCGTTCGGAAAATAAAACAACAATTTCAATTGCATTGGCGTTACAATTATTCATAAAATTGATCCTGTCGCATTGAGGAAATGACCCACAATATCCAGATACATTACACTCATTTTCAGTTATAAAATCTTTGCACTTGACATTGTTGTTAGTGTTTCGGTGGTTCGGATACCATTTAAACTGTATATACCAACAAGCTAGAGGCAGAACGGGCGACAAATGAAAACTCTATCACCAGCTCAAAATATATTTATATATATTATACACGTCTGTAAATGCTTTGCTCTACATCTAGGAGCTGTTAATAGCAAGAAGAACTGGTAAGAGATATACATATTCATCGTTGAAAGACCTTAGAAAGCTTGTGAACTAATTCAACTTAATCGTCGTTGACATTAAACCACTTACAAAGTGAATGGAGAGAAGCGGTTATCGGTATCTTTCTACTTTCAGTGGTAAGTAGTAAAACTTTTATGCCATTTTATTTTTGGCAACTGTCTTTCATGCAGAATCGAGGGAGAACAGAACCGTCCCAGAATTAAACGCGACGGTTGCTTACGTCTGAATTTTAGCCAGTGCAATGTAAAACCTCAGTAATCTGACTTTGAATTACGCTACATGCACCAGATCGAACTTTTGGGTAGCATTAAATGCGATTAATGATATTGTATGAAAAACACCCAGCTCATGATTTGGCCTCGTAGATCACAGACATGGTCCACGGGTAGCATATCAGGGATATGATCAACAGTGCCATTGGCGTACGAGGTCCAACACATGCAACAATCATGTAATTAGCTGTGACTATCGACACAGCGTAGTACCCGCCAGTGTGGATCATTGCGCTGAGACATTGCACACTGGAGTGGGGAGGTACAACAGTACCGGGCACGAGCCCAGCCCCGTGTTCCGTCCGTCCTCACTGCTATTTTAAGGCGGGTTTCCGTTGCCATCAATTCGAATTCCGGGACGGTCCCAAAATCTCGGACTCATAAACTATACATTTAACAAACAAAAATACACTTAGATCACGCTCATAACGTAGTTGTGCATTTCGTGGACATATGGCAAAATTTCACTTCTTCGCTTAGTACGTACTATGAATTTGCAGTAGATATTTAAATTGTTTCGTGTCATGAAGAGCGTCCGGTCGTAAAATCGAAAGCCCCAAATGTCAGTGATCAGTACTTGTCCGGACTGTTCAAATTGCTGAAAAACAGGCTGGAGGTAGGATTGACCACTTAAAGTGTTGCCCAGAGTGGGCCTGATCGCTAGAAACTAAGAACACTGCCGATGTTCGTGAAGTTCCTTCTTTGCACCCAAGTAAATCTCATCAAAGGCAGCCGACACCTATTATTGGGGAAAGGTTGGTGAAGAAGAAGGGGGGAAAAAAATCTTCAAACTACATTTCTACGGGTCGCAATTTTTATAGGGGCATTTGTCGTATTGCGACACAAGCTTTTGTATTCTTTCGTGGAGGAAACTCACCGCCAACCAGTTGAGTCATACCTGCGAAGCGACAACCACATGTCGCCACTGTAATTGTGGTTGCCTGCTTTCAGGCGTGATACGGGAAATCCTCTTTTTCATGACCAACGGCAATGTGATCGACCCTACTTCTCTCATTTCCCTCATCCATTTTGGACGTAAATTTCAACTATCTGGGTGATAATTTCCGACGGCGAACATTTTCTGTGTGCAAAACTTTTATCACCAACCACCAACGTTCATTTAAAACTAACGCAGAAAAGCAACACATTTTTGTAGTACAATATAACTCAGACAGCAGGTAAAATGCATTAAATTCAAATATACGTCTAGTATTTTTATTTGGAAGCTTTATTATTACCGCTACAACGTTTTTTACCTATTTATTCGCTTTTTATTTATTGATTTTAATTAATCAAAAGTGTTAAAATTACAAGGGAAATGTAACTTCGCGAAAAGCAATCATTTTTTGTTGAATCGAATCCTGACGTCAAAGTACACGTTCATATTGTAAACGACGGCGTAGATGCTGGAGTTTTTATAATTTTATGATGTGTTTAAGTTTTATGGTAATTTATAAGCATAATTGGAGAAATACTGCATTCTTGCGAGAAAATTCATACATTAAATAGTGAACAGAAGCGGTTTTGTAAAATAATCTCCCAAAAAACGATGTTTTCATGATGAAAATGTATTTTGTATCAAGTCCAGATCCTACAATCGCTGACATCAGAGTAGTGAAAGTTGCAAGGTAATTAAATGTTAGATATTTGAATTAACTATTTTTTTTATTTTACAGCATTATCTACGTATTAGACACACCTAATGTGTATCAAGGGACCTACCGGAGTAACAGGCAATAAAATATAGGTCGAGTATATTAGCAATATCTGTGGTAAAAGTTTAAATGCACCCCGGACTATAGTGACAACTGATAGTATTTGTTACAGGTAAGACACAAGGAATTACATTGCGCGTTGTTTTATAACAATTTTAATAAGTTAATCAACTGCAAAGAAACGACTTGGCAGAACACACCGTTCAGTCCGTCTTTTTTGACGAGCATTGAAGCTAGTAAAATAATAAAGCAACAGAAAAGCATTTTTTCCATAATTATCGTTGATTCGAAATGAAGTCCTCACAGGATTCTGTTTTCACAACACAATCCAGAGGTTATTGAAAATTGCACTTACTTGTTTACTTTCGGGTTTTGCGCTGCGATTTATTTGCTGATAACGCCAACGTATCGGCCCCAACCTGGAGCCTTCGTCAGGGCTTCTGTCTATTTCGTCGACTAGTGCTTTTTTTGATAGACTTGACACTTAATTCTTTATTATTACAGGAAAAGATGATTTTGATTATCCGCCAAAGAATATTTTCTGTTCCAAAGAGGTTTCTGTATTACTGAGCGATCTTGTAATTGTTACGTGTTCATTTGCTAACACACACTTCCACATTTGGCTTAAACCATAGCCGCCGTCTCTGTTGAAATTGTTCGGATTTTTGTAAATTTCGATGGATTCCCTTATTTTCCTTTCTAAAAAATCCTTTGGCTTTGCTATGATCGTAGTTTTATCCCACTGAATTTTGTGGCATCCTTCTACATGATGTTCCGCCACTGCCGATTTCGTGGTTTGTTCTAGTCTCGAGTGACGAAGATGTTCTTTCACCCTAACGGAGACTGCTCGGCATGTCTCACCTATGTACACCTGACCACAATCGCAGGGAATCTTATACACACCACTCGATTGTAATGGTGCTCTACAATCTTTCGCTGACCTTAAAATGCTTCTAACCTAGTTTTTACTGGTGAAGATAGGTAGGATAAATCATCTTTGCCTGTGATAATAAACAGTGAATTAAGTGTCAAGTCTATCCAAAAAAAAAGCACTAGACGGCGAAATAGACAGAAGCCCTGACGAAGGCTCCAGGTTGGGGCCGAAACGTTGGCGTTATCAGCAAATAAATCGCAGCGCAAAACCCGAAGCAAGTAAGTGCAATTTTCAACAATGACGCCTGCGAAAAGTGTGAAATTTTACAATACGGAGGTACACTCATGAGGACTTCACAGCAAACATACGCCAGGAAAGTTTACATTCTTACATAATTTTTTATGTTAAATTTTAATATTTTCATCAATATTATATTTTTACGGTTATATGACAGGGTAAATAATTCATTTAAAATATAAAAATGATATATGTATATACCCTATTGTTGTCAACTGAAGGCGGTATTATTACAATCGTGTGACCTGCACGTATGGTATGCGCAATCGATTCTTAATTTTTGGACGCGCCTCGTACGTACTGATTTTAAAGTATATAAACATTTTATTTTATCTCCGAAGGAAACAATTGCCAAAATAAATTATTAAAGGAATGTTCGTAGTGATTCAAAGAAACAGCGTGAAGCCTTTCGCACGGCTCTCTGTATTTACTCAGACAGTCAGCGAGTGAGCACTCCCAGCCAGGGTGTAAACAACGTGTCCCTGACTCGCAAGTACGGAGAATGAATTTGCCTCCTTATCTGCAGCAACCCGCGTTGAGATGTTCTGTTAGATTGCGTCCTTGTTTGCTCATGACATAAACCAGGCCCTCTGGGCCTACCGGAGAGTAATACCGCTTCTCCCTTTTCCCCCTTCATTCTCAACAACAGTGGCCTTCTAGAAATGCGAGATATGCAACACGTACATATAACCAGAAAACATATGACACGATAAAAGATTTTTCCCTAACGTAAACTGTCCCATACTTCATTTAGTTTGTTACAGTCAACGAAAATAAGTACTAATTAATTATTTATGAATATTTTTCATTCCAGTGCAATTGAATATGTTGTTTTTATTTTCCGTACATAAAAAAATTGATCCTACCGCAATTGAGGAAATGGACCACATTATCCAGATGTTAATACTAATTAATATTTTTAATATATAATTTTCCTATCTGATTATGGTTCAGGTTTTTCTAACATGGAAACATATTAGCAGAATTTTCTTAAAAATGGCCGGTATTAATTGCTGAGTTTGCTATGCTATCAGAATTAATTTTTAATAATCTCTAAAGTGTTTAGCAACTTTATTGGCTAATAATGTGAAAATGACATGTGGAGACGAAAAATAAATTTTGTTGCTTGTATTATCTGCTATGGCACTGTTCAATTACGAAATTTCTAAAGTTATGTAATTCAGCAATAAATAATCCGCATAAAACTTACAGAAATATGTTATGAAATTTGAACGAATGGAAATATAACTCCATTGCATTGTGAAAAGCTACCAATGAAGGAATCGCTCAAACTTCAACTCGTATGCGATAGGCCATGGGAAAAAAAAACAATTACAACATTGTATTTAAGTTTGTTGTTGAAGCAATCCAGGGTGTATATTCTCGCCCTCAGCGTTACCAATGTTTCAGTTACACTTTTTTCCATTCGTTGGGGGACCTGTGAAACAGTATACCGAATAATGAAAAATTTTTAACTTACTTTTCGTGCTGCGGTTCCTTATTTACGAACCGAGGTTATCATTGTTACGCTTCCTGCTTGAAATTGCGAGAGGAACACTTTCATTGTTCTTGATTGAAGTCTAAGTTAAAAGCATCGCTAGTTGTAGTAGCTGGATGGGGCGTGACTGTTTACAGGTTTCTTGATTTATTCTTTTGGCGAAATGGCTTATGTCGAGATATCTCACAAGACAAGCGTCTACGCCATATCATTTAATCTGTATATTACCGCGAGGTACACCGCCACATTTCACTTATCCAAGCTCGGTTACACCACAAAGTTGAAAGGAAGAAGAAAATCGATACGGTATGTATTGAGATCTCGTCACGGGTAACAACTGCACATATATCCTGAGCAATCTGAGCTCTAAATAACATTTCATTAAAATTCCAAATACCCTTCGGAGAGCTCGACGCGGTAACCTTGAGAACGAGAGACGAATAAACTATACATCTACATATATACTCTGCAATTCACAAAATTGTGGGTGGCAGAGGGTGCTCAGCACCAAAGCTAATCTCTTTGCTGTGCATTTCAATCCATAATGGTACGAGGGAAAAAAGAATTCATATAAGAATCAGTCCGGCACCTTATTTCTCTAATTTTATCTTTCCTGTCCTTCCGACTCAAATAGGTTGGTGGAAGAAATATTTCACTACACTCAAAAATGAAAGTGGGAGTATGCATGTTTACCAATAAATTTAAACGAAACGTGCGTCGTCTATCTACCAGACTCCCAACCTAGTCTACTAATCAGTTCTGTGACGCTTTCATAAGGACTGTAGCAAGCGATCACGAATCGAACGGCTCTTCTCTGTATTTTCTCTATACTTTCACCGAGCGTGGTGATGTAACGGCTAGCGTTCTGGCCTCGCATTCGGGAGGACGGCGGTTCGAATCCCCGTCCGGGCATCCAGATTTGGGTTTCCCACGGTTTCCCCAAATCATTCCAGGTGAATGCCGGGATGCTTCCTTCAAAAGGCCATGGCCGAATTCCTTCCCATTCCTTGCCCGCCCATCCTTTCCCGTTTCTAAAGACCTAGTTGTTATAGGAGACGTTAAGCAGTTAAAAAAAAATCTATACTTTCGATCAACCCCTTACGAAACGGATCCCAAAAGGACACAACAATAGTCCAAATGTGGACGCACAAGAGATTTGTACGCTATCTCCTTTGTTTGTTCATTACAATTTTTCAAGATTCGACCTATTGATCGCAGCCTAGAATTAGCTCTACCTACTAACGAATTAATGTGTATGTCCCATTTCATGTTCCTTTGTACTGGTACTCCCAAATATTTAATAGAATCGACCATATCAATAAATGTATTGTTTAACTCGTATTTCTGAACAATTGGATTCTTTTTGTTAGTTATGCTCATTGTCTTGTACTTTTTACAATTTAGAGTAAGTTGCCACTCAGCGCACCAAGCCAAAATAACATCCAGACCACGCTGAATTTCTAAGAAATCGGCCAAATTTCTTACTTCCCTATAAATAGCCGCATCATCAGCAAACAATCTAAACAGGCTTTTCACTCCGTACTGGCGGCTCACGGTCCTGTTCCCTTGGCCCCTCACCTCGCCGGCCAATAACTCTCCCAGCTGAGCACTGTGTTCATATAAGCGAGTGGAAAATTTCCCCTTCGCATGGAGGGGTAAGGGTAGAGGAGTGGGGATAGAGCAGGATGACCTTGAGTCACCTCTGCTAACTGAACGGGCTATATCTAAGACGCCGGCACGGTCGGCCGGCTTCGTATCCGTGCTTTCAGCAGCAGCCCTCGAGTGCTGACGTATTTTTTTTTGTTTGCGCAGGAGCCTGGTGATCCAGGGCCAGGAGATGGAGCCATGCGAGAGGGCGCGGGACAGCACGGCGTGCGCCTACTCCTCCTACTACAACACGGAGGGCCTCAGCCCTAGCAAGAAGGGGCAGCGAGAGGACCTCACTATCATCATGAAGGTAGGCACTCCATACACAACTAGTCGCAATGTTTACAACTTGCTAGAAGTCTGGAAGCATATAAAGGGGTCCTACCTGGGGTAAGGGTAGTTTTGGTTCATTTTGTGTCCGCCCTGCCCTTACTGTGCAGAGCAATAATACAAAAGGTTAAATGATAAATATAATTCTTGACAAAGAAAAAATACAAATTGTAAATGGTTGTATGGCCCAATGTAAATTTCCTTCACCAAAAACAAAAAAACAACAACAAAAAACACAAACAAAACAAAACCAGATGCGAGTATCAGTGATCAGTGTGTACGCGCGCAAGAAGTGTAACTTTATCTGTGTACTTTTTCTGTGAATTTTATCGAGGTTTTTTATGTTTCTTTCGCACTCTATTTGACGATTGATACTAGCTTCATTGCACTTGTACAGTAAATAGGAACTTTGTGCAAGTTATTACCTTAAACAAATTAAACGAATATAAATACACACAAAGCAACTGAAAATATTGTTGCGTGTATCAGTGTGTAATAATGCCGACTCCTCCGGACGTAAATATATCGTCTGACGTTGTCACGTGGTTTTCTGGGAGTATTACAACAAGTTAAGCTTTAACGTTTTTGATACAGTTTAGGTTTCCTCGTGAAATTCTTATATTCACACTTGCAGATACATGCCCAGAAAACGTAACCCGCAACGCGAACTATATCAAAACGATGTAGCCGATACTCACTGCTTAAGACCAGCTTAAGTGATAGCGGGCACTATCGTAGCTGCTTGCATCAAAGTATCGTTAAGTATGCATGCATAGAACGTTGCGGCGCATGCGCAGTTAACGCATAACCTAACATTTTTTTTTCTCTTTGCCCAAAGAAGTTTCATTTCAATAACAAGATAATGGAAGTCGTTTCAATTCATTAGGTACCAAAAATATCAAACTGCTGTGATTCGTACCTCCTTAAGTTGTCTGTATTTACTTATATCTGAACTCTAGCTGCGCAGTATCTGTTTATTTAGTTAATCCTATGATCACAGATAAATACAGTCGCCACCTAACTTATCTGTTCACTAAGTATTCCTCTTGATTCCTGAAATTATCTGAATGTGATAGGAAATAATTCTAGTGAAAATAATAAGTCGATGAGATGCATACGACTTTATTTTTACCAAACCGTTCAACAATCAGAGCGACTGTCCTGCATGACTTATATATGAATCGGCTTTCTTTAAAATGGAGAAATCGAAATTTTTATCAATTTTTTTATTTTCTGGCGTTTTTTGTTACTTGAGGAGAGAACTATCAGTTTCTTTCGAGAAGCCATAGTGGGACATGTTAAGGTAACATATTTCAAATCAAATTATCATATAAGAGTAAAAAAAAATTTCTAATATGATTCCTGTTTTTTTTTAAAAAAAGTATCCATTTCGTCATGCACGCTCATACTAAAAACACCAATTCGTTTGATGTTGTTAGACAGCATTTCCTCCAGTTTTGTCTACGACCGTATTACACAGGATGTCGTTTGTCATTTTTACGTATGCTGCGTGGGTCAAGAACTCCATTTGTATGCCACACACGTTCTCTTCTGACAAGTAAAAGTTTTCGTAAAAGCATTCTTAGAAGTCATATGGGCCTGATCTTGCATCTATTGCGTCAAAGGTATATCCCAAAGTGTTCTTACGTATCGTCGAGTCCATTTTCGGTTACGAAGCAAGTTTTCGCTGATACACTGAGTTAACGACCGCTCTTTATGGCTGCTCCATGCGAACTAAACCACAAAGTTACCAGACCACTCATATTAGCATTGAGCCAAACAATCTTGAAGACTGACCTTGCACGCTGCCGCGCAGCGAAAAGTATTTTAGAATGGAACAGTCCATGGCTCTATCATGAACAAAACAAAGCCTTGAGAGTGAACATATTTAATTTAATTCAAATTAAATTGAATTACTAGGAAGCGCACGCTCCGGTGGTAATTTCCCTACACATTCATTTTTCATTTGTCTACCTTTGCCCTCAACGAATTTTAAATTCTTTCAGCGTTAATTTATTGCAATCCCTGACTCCTTCACCTACGAAAGAAGATTTTCTGTACCTTTATACCTCAAATTAAGTACCATCTTGTAGTCATAGCTATCTTTTCGCTTCCATGCACCACTTCTTCCAACAAAATCTTTCCATATCTCATCACCAAATATACGCTATACAAACTCCCAGCGCATTCTTTACCCTTCTCCTGTCGTCCACTAAATCCCAATTCCAGCTCCTTCATCATATCAGTTACTGAATGTGTTCTGCAGCAATCTTCAGAAGAAATGTAGCAGTCCTCTTTTGCACCCTCCAACTCCTGTAAATGTGGGTCCCATACTGCACCACCTAATCCAAGCAATGGTCTGACAAAAGTATGGCAACCTAATTCCCTCACTTGTTAGTCAAATAATAAGACATTATTAATTTTGCATATTAAGAATCTAGAACTTATAAAGACTGACTGAAATGTTACGGAACTGATCTTAAATATTAAAGAAATTATTTGGAAGTTTATAGAGAAAATTTCAATGTAAAAATCACCTTTTATGACTAGAAACATGCTTTTATTATTCCTGCATCCCTTTATAACTAATTAATTGATTTAAATATGGTTTAGATAATAAGAAAAGTATTTATTACATTACATTCGCTTCATAAGATAGCAAAATTTAATGATATTATCGCTGTATAATTACGAGCAGATTACGAATGATTTTCTTTATTTACAAATCGGCTGTGCCCGAAAGTTCATAACGCGGGATTCGAGATTTGTGCTTTGGATTCGTGAATAAATTATCCAAAAAAATGTTGGCTTTATAGGCTATCTTTTGGTTCTCCTCTTCTACTTCTGAAAGCAATGTTTAATCACGTTTGAGCACAGTATTTGTTTCTACCTCTCCTTGTAAATATCACTAATTTGGAAAGTTTAGATTTGTTGATGACCAACCGGTACACATCTCTATTGTTCTCTGCAAGTATTACATGATGTGGTGCTACTTGGGGTACGTAAGAAAAAAATGCTTTTCCTTGTGAGATTATAATCTTCCGAGATACACAATTCAGAATTTTACCATAGTCAAATATTTCATCGTTGCATATTTAGTACTTATCACTGTAAGTACTTCGACTGCGAGAAAGCTCTGCCAGGAAATATGTTGTTTCCTATATCACTAACGAAATATGGTCCTAATCAGGATAAAAAATATATTTTATCTTAAATGATGACAATATTAAATTTTGTTGAAATTAGTTCATTAGTTCTTGCCAGAAACGACACAGATAAACAAAACTATGAAAATTGTACAGCATTGACCTTGTGTGATAGGAAAATATGTTACCAATCTGAATCAAATGTATTCTGTATCTTACTTCGTGTCATAACCTATCACTAGGTGCAATTTCGTCAATATCCATTCATTACTTTCTGAGTTACGCGAGGACAGTCGAAAAAAAATATTTATTGTTTTGGTGTATAAGAGGGAAATTTTGTAACTTATTGCGATGAAATGTATCTAGTATCCTGATCGATGACGTAAGCTATCACAGTTTTTTTAGTTTCTTTAAAGTCCGTCCATTTACATGTCGTGATGCTGAATATACAGACTGGCAAAGATATATAAACTCCAAATCTCTGTCATCAGTAGCGATTATTTCTTTTGAAATAAATTACATGTACAGATACAACTTTTCTACAATTTTAATACTATATATTTGTTTAGAGTGGAAATATTAGGATCATCGGACAGTCTGTTTCGACGGTCCAGAATTTCTTCAAATCATACCCTGTTCCATTTCAGGAATGTGAAAATAATAAAAGGCTTTCGTGGGCAGACTCAGTTGTTTCTTGGCTCATGATGTGTGCAGCCGACGTTTCGACCATCCTTCTGCGGTCTTCTTCAGTTCTGTCCTAGAACAAGATCTCAGTAGTACGGTCGAAACGTTGCCTGCACACATCATAACGCGGCGTCATCCGGACAGCCAAGGAACAATGTGAAAATAACATACACTTACTCAATGCATAATTAATCAATAGCCTAGCTGATTAGTAGGAGGAAAAAAATTAAACATGCAAAAAATTGGCTGGAGGGTTATGAGAAGCTAATTGGTTATCGGAGCTAGTTATTAACGAAGACTTATCACAACACATGGACTCCCATAGATTTAACAACGCGCGGTGAGCAGAGAATGTTGACACTGCTAGGGATGAAAATATTGCAATCTCATTTCTTCATTTAAAACCCAAACAATCCCTCAAAATACCATTGATATGAATAGATATAATAATCTGTAATCCACAACACAGTACTGTATAGAACCAAATTTATTATTAGCTCTCAACTGGTAGTTGCTCACCGTAACAATATTCCTCTTACAAAATTAAATTCCTTCAACTTATTCACTGGTGGTCTGTTAATGAAAACGGAAATTAAATTCTTTTCCTACACATAGCCTCAGTAACTCGGGCAACGTACCAACCGTTACTTCTCACTCACGTGTTCCACCAGAACAATACTCTCTCTTCCTCTCTCTCCTGTCTGCATGGCTAAAAATACTTGCTTAATTTTACTTCAAAGACTATACACGGTTCTACTCTGTGGAACATTTGTGTTACATAAATCAATAACAAAAACATTACAAGAACCATTTTTATTTATTATTGCAGCTATATCAATCCTTATTTCGGGATGTAGCCTCTTTAAGTCTAATGAGGTATATATTAGAATTTAATTCTACATAGTTTTGTTGTAGTTCTTTCCATGTTGATCGATCTTGAGCCACCCTCTTCCAGTTCACGCCTGTAACTCGACGTATATCCTTATCCCAGCGGTCCGGGGGTCTTCCTCATACTCTTTTCAGGTTACTTAGTATCCAATCCAGTACTGCCGTAGTCCATCTTTCAACTCTTTTGTGAGCAATATGACCAGCCCATTGCCATTTTTGGGTCATGACTCTTTTTAAGATGTCTGTCACTTTAGTTATTGAACGAATGTGCACGGCCCTTTTCCTGTCTCTTCTTGTTGCTCTTTCGATACTTTGCTGGGTAGTTCTCAGTTTTTGCTTCGTGTGACTATTTAGGATCCAAGTCTGGCAGGCATATGAGAGGACCGGTAATACACATTGTTCAAATACCTATTTTTTTAAGATGTACTGGCATGTTAGATTTAAAAACTATGGAATTTCTTCCGTATGCTCTCCAGCCCAGAACTATTACATATAAATAATCCAAATGATTAGTGGAACATGAGGGGGTCACAAGGTATAGGATAGCTTGTGCAAAGACAGATTTTGTCTTGCGCCTCTTTAAACATGAAGGTTTCCGCAGTGTCTATTATTTTCTGGGAGTGCTACCTTTTAAGCCACAGAAATTGGCTAGAATCTTGTGATCTAATACAACTTGATTTTTCAAGTTGCCTTAATTGTTTACATACGGTGATGGAACTGAAGGAGTCACAAGTGTTTTACAATCGTTGACTGCATTCAATAGAGACTTCAGACAACTTCAGTTTCCCGAAATTTTTTAAAAAAAAAAAGCGTAAATGGTTATTGAAATAATACAAATAAATTTTCACAGTAGTCAGAAACTGTCATATTTAAAAGTCCTTTCTTTTTAAAACAGGCACACGAACCGATATTTAATTGAAATACGTTATCAGAAGATCTACTGAACACAATGTAAATATCGCCACTTTGGAAATTGTCTATCTGTTGCTGACCTCGACTGCTAAATTAGAAATATTATTGGTGAATTTCGTAAACATTCTAATAAACTCTGTACTTATATGCGCATTAAATGATAAAGCCCTAAATGTCTCGCTGAGTAGTTTAATTCGAGTTGCGCAACACTCACTACTGTGTTAAACAATTAAAACGAGCTTCTTGTATCCATAATACACAAAACGTTAAACGCAGATGACTAAGTTCACTTCTCTGAATAACCAAATTCGCTTCCTTCAGCAATAACAGTTTTAAACTTTTATATTAAATATTATGCAGTCTTTCAATTTCCACTTATCTCCTCCATGAAAAACTTATCTTTCCAGTTGTGAAACTAACAATTTAAATCTGAAGTAAGGCACTGAAAATCGCTCACTACTCTTTTAGTAACTATCATTTAATCTCCACAAAAAACGATGAACGAATGCAGCTACCAATGCTAGTCGACATTTAGTCCCAGTAAAGACTTAGGATTTTTTTTTTTTTTTTTTTTTTTACAATTTCATTCCTCCCTGCTGAAGGCTGGGAGGCGGGCTGCTGGAGAGTGACGAATACTCTTTTCAGCCTACTAGTCTACGGGAAGGGAAGGGTATGGAAGGTCGGCCGTGGCCTTGCAGGGAACCATCCCAGCATTCGCCTAAATTGATTGCGGGAAACCACGGAAAACCGAAGTCAGGATGGCAGGGCGGTATTTAACCCCCGCCCTCCCAAATCTCAGGTAGAGTGCGAATTCCGTTCCATCTTTACACACGCGCGTCTTGACTGCTAGGCGGTGAAAGTCCCGCCATAATGTCCCTAGCCTCTATTTATACACTTTCTCAAAGTTCTGGCCCTAGTGCAACAAGATTGACGAGTCCTATGTTGGAATAATTTCTCCTAATGACCATGCGTTAAATACACCAAAAATGACTCAAAACCCTTCAAATAAAGCCCTGGAATAAGCCTAGGTAACTTAACAAACTCTATTGATGACATTCTAAGTTGTAACAAAATGTCAGAGAGTTTCTTTAAATTCACAAGGCAGTGAAGAGCTAAACTGCGTAGAATCTTTGCAAAATAAAGACAAGCTATAGTCCATTACTTTTATTTCGTATGTACGTTCTTCAACATAAGTTTTGTCAACTTGAATTTGACTGTAAGGCAATATTCATGAATGAAAGTGTTTGTCTCGCCGTGTCGGAAAATCGGCACGCATCAGCTTTAAGATTTTTTTTCTCGGCGGATCTCATGTTTACCTGCGCGCTGGTGACAGGTGTCGTGTTGGTTGCGGCTACGTCTCCGTCAGGGGCAGCCGCTATTACCGTTATGAGATGAGATAATGGGACTGCGTGACGTGTGCTAGTTTGGGACGGCTTTTAAGCGGGTGCGACGGTGTATGCCGCGCGCTGAATAATTTGATTATCAGAGATGCATACTAATAAATGCCTCAGCCACACGTTCACTCGGAAGGGAACTTTTGCCTACCAAGAAAGCGGTATTGCACCAGGTTAAAACCCTAGAATCAGCTTTCCCGCTTTAGCCCGCTAACCTTATCTTTTCGTTTTAAAAGTTCCCGTTGACATAAATAAGGTAAATATTTCTTCCAAAACAAATAATTATTCATAAAAGGCTCATACATCAAGTGACGTGCTGTTTTTACTGATTTTATTATCTCTGAAACAAATTTCAGAGTATTCCTTAAAGTATCGCCCACTCTCACCTACATGAGGTTTTGGATTTATTAACTTGCCGTGTATACAAGCTGTTATAGTATTCATAGCGTTCAATAGGTATTAGATGCACTGTTTTTACTTAATCCTCCTCGTCC
Organism: Vandiemenella viatica; assembly: GCA_031002005.1. Lineage (NCBI taxonomy): Eukaryota > Metazoa > Arthropoda > Insecta > Orthoptera > Morabidae > Vandiemenella > Vandiemenella viatica. Next base: position 87,969,981 of record CM061914.1, read on the forward strand.
CCTCGCACCTGTTAGTTGTTTGCGTGTGTCACGTGATAGAACCTCAAATTATCCCTCATTTACATGTTGCAGCAGGCACGATAAGGAATTTTGTCAATTCTAACAGAAAATGGAGGGTTTTATTTGTTTACCTTGGTGTAAAAAGAAGTAGTGATCTTTTCCCTTCATTAAGATACCCAGACATGATTAAATACTACTATACTGATGTGCAAAACTTAAGTACGAATGTAACATACATCGATGAAACTTGAACCATACTGAGAAAAAACTGCTACAGCATGGCAAAGCAGGTAGCTGAAAGAAATACGCCATGAGACGATTACAAAACTACACTTTTATACAGAGACAGTAAGTTAAGCTGAAGTCACTGCGACTCATAATTGTCCCATACATATTATAAAGAGGAGAGACATGGTTCTCGAAGTGAATGTAATCACCACGGACAGCAATTCATGCACTGCAAGGTGTTCCCATGCTGGCGACAAGGTTGGTAAGGAGTTCTTGCAGTAGGGAGTTCAATTCCTCCAGCTGCCTGGTTGACTACTGGGTGGACGTCCATACATGTGAACGTTTTGCAGTAAGTCTCTCCACAGCATCCCACACGTGCTCAATGCGACGTAAGTTTCTGAAACGTGCATGCCAGTCCATTAGCCGAATATCCTCTCGTTCCGAGAGCTCCTACCAATGCACTGTTCGGTGAATTCGCTTATAAAAATGAATTTAAAGACTTTCAATGATTTTATAGATTATGAAAAGGCGATCGATAAATTAAATAGTCAAAATCTATGGGAAATAACGCAAAGAAATGGATATCCAGAGCATTTAATACAAGTTATTCAAGATATATATAGAAGGACAAAAATCGTATTAGATCTAGGAAATAAACTTACAGAAAAAATAGTGATTAACCAAGGAGTGCGGCAAGGATGTAGCCTGTCTCCAACACTCTTCAATATATATATATAAATAACTTAGTTAGGAAATGGAAAGAAAATGTCCATCCTGGTATAAAAATAAGCAACAACACTTATGTAAACACTATGTTGTTTGCAGATGACCAATTTATCCTCCAGGAAAATGAAGATGGACTTCAAAAAGCAATTAATATGCTAAACATTATCAGCAAAGATTACAATCTGCAGTTGTCTCGTGCAAAAACGAAAGTTATGGCATGGCAGGGGAAATACCCTATCAGATTTAAAATAGTTGTAGACAATCAGCCAATAGAACAGGTCTCCAGCTTTACTTATCTCGGAAGTGAATTATCTTTTAATGAGGATAACGAGGTGATGAAGAAACTTCACCGATTGCAGTATGTGTGTGTAACAATTCGACGAACACTGAAAGGTAAAGTACGAGAGGAGACGCAACTCAAGTTTTATAAAACAATGGCCGTACCGACTCTGCTATATGGCAGTGAAACATGGGTAAACACAATACAAAAACAAAATTCAGTCATCTGAAATGAAGTTTTAAGTTCAGTAAAAGGATATTCCATAAATGATAGGAGGAGGAATGAGGAAATAAGGGAATAACTGAATATCTCCCCGCTAAATGATAGAATTACCCAAAAAAAGGGATAACTGGAAGAACCACGTCCTACAGATGAGAAATTACAGATTTCCTAAGCTTGCCTTGGAGTACCATCTCACAGGCAGAAGAGGCATTGGAAGACCAAGGAAGAGATGATCGGAAGAATGAGGTCCGAACAGGCTTTTGGCCTATCCATGAAGAGGAAGTAAGTAAGTAAGTAAGTAAATTGAGTGCCGAGTGCACCCTGAAAAGACGCACATGGGCAAGGAGTACAGTGTCTCAATAACGTTGGCCGGTGACTGTACAGCGCTCAAAGACTACCAAACTACCGTCTTCGACAATATTCCTCTCGCCAGATAAGGGTACGTCTAGAATCACCACTCAGGCTGAATCTGCTCTCATCTGAGACCTCACTCCTTGTCGGTCTAGTCCTGATGCTCCTGGCACCATCGCAGACGGTGTCGCCGGGTAGAGAGACCGATACGATACTCACCGTGCCACTGTGGAGCGTCATATGGCGTACGTTGCAGTAATGTTACAATTGCGCCCGCTATTTGGCGTAGCTCCCTTCTTGCCTGTTGCGCCATATACCGGTGATCTGCTGCTGTAGTTGACAGTTGTTGGCCACATCTTCTCCTCCAGCCTTCTAGGCTAAAGTGCCTGAGGTTCGGAACACTCCCCACGCACGTGAAACAATGCTGAGAACAATACCAAAGTCGTGGGTTACATTCGTCACACGTCGTCCTTCTTTCAATCTTACAATGATTCTTCCCAGTGTGAAATTATCTAAATGTTGCCTGCTGGCCATGTGGTAATGAGGAACACTACAGCAGTGCACTGTAACACTGCTTATCGCATTCCTCCTGTTGCGGAGCCAGACCCATTTGGCGCTATAGTAGCCCTGACTTCAAGTCATGTGACGTCAAGTTTCTGTTCACGTGTGGATACATGTTCCCGCACATGCATTTCTACAAAGCAGTTAATACATTATGTTACCCTTATCTATCTCGTCCTTAAGTTTTGCACATTAGTTACGAAAAAAATTATTTGAAATAATTTTTTTTATCTGCCTACCGTCTCCCTAACAGCGAGGTCTTTAGAGATGGGAAAGGATGGGGGGCAAGGAATGGGAAAGAATTCGGCCATGGCCTTTTGAAGGAAGCATCACGGCATTTGCCTGGAGTGATTTGGGAAACCATGGAAAACCCAAATCTGGATGCCCGGACGGGAATTCGAACCGCCATCCTCCCGAATGCGAGGCCGGAACGCTAGCCGTCACACCACCACGCTCGGTTTGAAATAGAGGATCATACAAATCGCTTAGTAATATATAATGATTAAGATTGTGCGTAGTGATAGTGCATTAGTTCTGCATTCTATATTTTACTATCATTTATTCGGATCGCCAGAAGCGACAGTAACACATTCCATTATATCTTTTACCCCCACATGCAAATTGTAACAGAACAGTCGTTTTAGGCCTACTTAAATTAAATTAAAATCAGACACGATACCATATTTCAATTTATTTGTTTCAGTTGTTTATTGCATTCCAAACTCTTTCAGAAGCTTTTAAATAGTTTCTGTAATCATTTTATGTCAGTATGAAATAATTTAGTTCGTTAAATTATTATAATTAATAATGCTGTATTGTAGAGTTTTACCAAGTGCCGCTTTCTCGAAAGCTCCATCGTGTATCTAAGCCGCCCATTTTGGAGGGTGACCAGGTTAGTTCAGTAGTTATTCCAGATAGTGCACAATCAACACAATTTCAATTACGTAATTATTAAGCTGACTACTGATTAACTCAGTCTTTTTAATAATTTTGTGCTTTGTTAAATAACCCTTGGTGGCGAATTGTTCACTACACTGCTTTCAAGAATTCATCAATAAGTCCTGGGTTCGAATCGTTGTCTAGGTGGGGATTTTCATAGGACCTCAACCCGACCTTCACCTCTGGGACAGCTTGCTGTGTAACGTGAAGTAGGCCATACCGCTTCCGTGGTTCAGATTTCACGTTAAACTGTAGGTTCCCTATATCTGGTATGGTTACCATGTTAGATTAGGTGGCTACGATAGAAGCAGATTGCGCAGACGATAAGAAACCCTGTCACCAGGTCGTTACTACAACACGAATTCGCTTCACTTTATCACCCATATGTACTGACACAAAGTTAGTCCTGTCAACAATCCTTTAAAATTTCTATGCCATCTCCCTGTTCCCAATTAGGTCTCTGACATTCTTGTAGAATTCTTGTGCTCATCTGCATCTTTCTTTGTGTTTTCTTATGGGTTTGCACCTCATCGACGTCGAGAGTATCAGAGGCGGGAAGAAACTGGAGACAACGATTGTGGAGGAATTCGGCCATGGACTTTTGAAGAAACCACCCCCATATTATTCTGGAGCGATTTCGGGAAATCATGGAAAACCGAAATCTGGATTGCCTGACGGGGATTCGAACCTCAGGTCCTCCAGAATGCGAGGCCAAAGCGTTACCGTTCACCCACTACGCTCGATATGCATCGTTATATATTTCCCTTCTGTTTTTTCCAAATTTCTATCAAACTTCGCAAGTCCTTGAACATTTCAACAACCTTCAGCTTCTCACTCCACATACGACATCCCGTAATAATTCATAGAATCTGTGATGACATTGTCAGCCCTAGAAACCGTAATTTATTCCCGCCTACTATTCTGTGCCGAAAATGTTAATAATTCTTGTGGTATTTAATACATGGAAAATTTCACGCAAGAAGCAGTTCCTATGCGGCAAGGCAAAGTGGAAGCTCTAACCGAGAGAGCCTGCGCTGTCGTTAGAGAAGATGGAACGATAACGCTAGTCTGCATCTCAACGACTCGCTCTCCAGGGCTTTTCCACAGAGTTGCCGAGCGGAGTGACTTTGTGATACGTGTGTAAGCCACGGGGGTAACAGCTGGTATCCATCGCACGATATCGGTATCAGAACGACAGTAATGTACTGAAGGCTTTCTGGTGTCAGCGATGTACAGAATAGCGCATTTGTATCGCGTTCCGGGAGTCGCCTATTTGTGTGTGGCCTGGGACAGAGGGGCTTTTAATTGTTTGTTGTTCGTCTTGTAGACTTCGTGAAAACTACATATTCTTGTAACTAACAAAACTATGCGGATATAAAAAACACGATGAAGATCGAATGTGCAGCGTGACATAGTTGCCAAAAAACCACTCAAAAAGTAATAAGCTAAAATCTCATAACTTTTTTTTTGCTGTCATCAGTCTCTCGACTGGATTGATGCAACCTTTTATCTCTTCTATCTTGTGCTGACCTCTTCATCTCAACATATCCCCTACAACCCACGTCCTCAATTATCTGCTTAATATATTCTAATCTCTGTCTTCCTCTACAATTCTTATCTTCCCTCCACTAACAAATTAATCACTCCAGCATGTCTCAAAATATGACCTACCAGCCTGTCTCTTCTTTCTGTTAGATTCACAAACTTCTATCCTTGCCCATAAATTCCAAAACACTTTCATTTCGTACTTTATATGACCACTTAATTTCCAGCATTCTTCTGTAGCACCACACTTCAAATGCTTCAATTTTCATTCTATCTGGTATTCCTAAAATTCGCTAAAATAAAGTGCTATGCTCCACACATAGAGGTTTAAAAAGTTTCTTAGCTCCAAATCAATATCGTTAATGCTATTCTGATTTTCAACAAAACTTTCTTTTAGAATTTTGTGAATGACAGGCTTCCAAAGAGAAAGAAATATGGGAGCAGGTCGTCAACGCAAAAAGAATATCTCATTGCCGAAAACTCTCGAACTTTTACAACAAACATCATAGGAAAACAATTAAATGTAATATACGTCACGCTTCGAAACGTAGACTTACAAAACAGAAACAAAAGCACTAGAAATAAGTCTAATAAGAGAAATTTCAGAAAATCCAAACTGATAGGGAAAGAGATCAAAACATGGAACAAATATGTTCAGCAGATAATACAGCAGAATGGTTAGAAAATAAAAGATTAAAATGAAACTAACTAAAAATTACTGAAAGAAAAAAAAACTAACTTATATATCGAATGGAGAAAAATAATCTAATTAAAATCATTAAAAGGAGAAATAAGAGCAGGAAGAGCAAGTACTAGAATGATAGATTGTGTAAAGTCTGGCAACAGACTTGTAGCCTAAATGGAAGAAAATGATGTATAATATCGTGCAATGTTCCTATATGGCAACCTGGCTATCTGGCTGTCTAGATCACATTCATATGGGGACAATCATTTACATAATAACAAGTCTATTTTATTGTATTACAAATCAAATTTTACGTTTAAATAATCTTGTCTAGATCGTGCTCGTACTTTCTCTCACATTTGACATTCCAGTCTACAACGATCTTTAGTAACTCTATTATACATGACGCAGAAATCTTACAAACGCTACAACTCAAGAGTAACTTCTACTTAAAAGACTTTTTAAAAATGATGAATTATATAAGACTGTAATGAAGAAAGTTTATTGTTTTCTAAAGTAACGTCGTTAACATGTTTATGAGAATATAAATTGTAGGATTCTGAGTGATCGTTGTCTTTTTACTCAGATGTTTTTCCATATCTCTCTTACCTTACCACAAAACTACTTGCCATGTAAGCTATAACTTGAATTTACAGGAGAAATTATACTAGAGCTGAATACTTTTCAATTCTAAATTCTGTTTTCATTCATAATATTTAAAACCCCATCACCCACCAAAGAAGGACTACATTCCAATAATTTTTGGTTATTAAATTTAGTGATTTAATTTTACGCTTACCTGACAATATTTATATCTGCATAAACGTGCAATTTTCGTCCTTATCTCAAGCATATCATTCAGTAATTTACTGTTTCCAGTTGAACGTGTGATATGAAGGTTATTGTTGTAATCTCAAATCATCTCATCTGAATGAATTAAAATTTACTGTAAATAACTGAATACTGTTACAGTTATCAGTAGATCCATTACTAAACTGTAGTTTCAAATTTCTTTTAAATTTCACAGTGAAATTTGGATAAATGAAAAGCAGAACTTTTTATTATACTGGGATCATCCACATCTGAATTATTGCGTCTACAAGAGACTACTATTAGTTATGCTCCGCTACATTTTAAAGGTTATACTGTTACTAGCCACAAAGCCCGTCAAAATTGACGGGTTTGGAGTATTCTGGCAATTAATTTCTGTTTACTTGCATACCTAATCAGAATTGTTTTGAAATAAAGCTCAATGTGCTGTAATTTCTCGTCCATTGTGATGTAGTGAAACGTTTCAGTTGTCTACTTGATGCAGGTCGCATTTCAGTCTAACCACAATCTTCGCTAATAATGCGATGAAGATCGATGTGTTAACGGATGATATAGGTTACATACAGTCAGTGGCGTAGCTAGGTCAATAAGGGCCCTGGTGCAAAAAGTTTATTTTGGGCCCTCAGGCCAGACGGGCGACGTTATTTTTGCTTTGTGTGCTGGTAGGGGCCCCCTGAACTGAGGATGGGGCCCTTGAATTGTTCTTTAGTGGCCCCTGAGCTGTGGTTGGGCCCACCCTCAGCACAGCGAGGGCCCTTAGTGAGGGGTTCCTGTGATCTCAGGGGCCCCTTAGACGACGGTAGAGCTAAAAAAAAAGGTCGCCAGTTTGCTGTGAAGGCTCGTGGGCCCTCTAAACTGCGCTTAGGGGCCCCTTGAGGTATGCTCGGGGGCCCCCTGAGCGTGAGGGCCCAGGTGCACTGCACCGCCTAACCGCCTAGCCCCATAGTAGCTACGCCCCTGCATACAGTTGAAATAATGACCACAGTGAAAACGAAGGATGCTAAATTAAATCATAACAAATTCAGTGTTCTGGCAAATCATTTCTTAGCAACCGCTTAAATAAACACAAAAATAAAACATAATATAATTCCTATTGCCTTGCGCAATAACAAAATGTTTCTGTTGCTATCCTAATCCAGATTGCATTTCAATCTAACAAAAGGCAGTTCTATCATTACCGTGGCGCCACAATCTGATGATGAATTCTTGTAGAACTCGACGAAACAAATCGAAAATAAAGTTAAATTTTTTGATATCTTTCTTGGTTTTCGAGATATAGCATGTTGAAAATCAATTATAACTGTGATTTTGGTGAAGTTTCCTCTGGTCCAGGACGTATTTCAACCTAACAACAACCACCAGGAAGAAAATAAACCACATATAGTGTATTTCCACCGTGTACATATAGCGGTTTTGGTAATTTGTTTTTTCTGGTCCAGGCCAGATTTCACCCAAACCACCTAAATTTTGAGATACAATATCTCGAGAACTAAGCGAGATATGGAAAGAAAATATATTCTTTGTTTTCGATTTGTCTCTTCGAGTTACATACGACATCATCATCAAATTTGGTAATGTAGAAATTTTTCTTCTGTTCCAGGCCGCATTTCAACTTAACCACGTCAATTTTGAGATACAATATCTCGAGAATTAAGTGAGATATCAAAACATTTTATTCTCTACTTTCAGTTTTTTTCGTCGAGTTACATAAGAATCCATCAACAAATTGCGTCTTCACGGTTATCATAGAATCCCCTAACGACATACAGTACTACGCTAAACCATGCAGGTAATATTTCCTTCCTCCATGCGCTAAACATGCCGCCAGAGAAACAATACTTCCGTTACACGCATATTAATACATATACTTATCACATTTTAATGGTCACATTGCATGGCGAAATAAACCAAATAAAAAATCTATAAGGGTTCTTCAATCTTCATTTTTTATATTCGTTATTCAGAATTATACTAACACATTTGAATAGCTGACACAGTTACATGCGGCTAATAAGGCATCAGTAAAACCAAAGAAAATTAAAAATAAATATTAACAACTTACGTCATTCCAACGTAATATTAGTTTTAATGGGTGGAAGGTGATATTTTCCACCGGCCGGAAACTGGTATCTACTGCCCTGTTGAAATTTGTATCAATTGCTTCGTTATAATGGCATCTTCTTCACATTTGCACCCTCCTTTTTTCGGAAAAGTCGCCATGAATTAAATTAAAAAATCGGAAATGTAAAACGCTCCGCAACCGAAAAATGTTAGCAACACTTTCGTTAGAACGAAGTAATGATTTAAGTAACAGAAAAAAAACTAATAACAATCTATCAAAACTGCCGCTAACATTGCGAAAATTAGCTTACATATATGTGATTTCAACGAATACTTCTACATAAACTAATATTAAATAAATCAAGCAACTAATAAGTATGTACTGTCAGTTAATTTATTCGTGGATGCCTAGAAATGTTATTAAATAACGTGGGTATTTCTCTGCAGTTGCTTAACTAATCAGAATTGTTACAAAATAAAGCTCATTGTAATTTATCGTTCATTGTGCTGTAGCAAAAAGCTTCAGTATCATAATAATATCCACTAAAATTTCTGATAGAAAAGCAAAGCTTCAATCACGCGCAAATTAATACATTCCTTGCATCGCGATATAAACTTGATCCCAAATCTTCACAGGTTCTGACACATTTCTTTCTTAATACCTATGATGAAGATCGATATTTTAACGGCTAAGAAAGCTTACAGCGGCTGAAATAATGACACCAGCAAGAACGAAGGATGCTATAAATAAACCTTAACAACTTAAGCTATGCCATGTAATATTTCATTGTGGTTTAGGCCGTATATATCACGAACATTTGCAACTTCTTTCATTTGAACCATGTAATGTTTCAGTAAAAAAAACAAAAACAAAAAACGGATAATTAATATGCCAATTTAAACGCACACAGTTTAAATTAAAAAAACTAAATTATTCATGCCTTCTGCGTTAACGTCAAATGCCACTTGTAATTCTGATCCATGCTAGTTATACTCTAACCAAACTTTTCGCAGCACTGATAATCGAAATACAAAGCTTTTATCTTACATATCTATGGACAAAGAATTTAAGGAATACTTCAATATATCAAGAGAATATTACGTAAATATAAGCATCTAATGATTGATATATCGATTTTAACGCAATACATACTTTTATTTCAGTGTTATGTGAGTTAATTTATTCACTGTTGCTTGGAAATGATATTAAATAACGCGCACTCCCACAAATAATATCGTAAAGCGTGACGTCATAGCGCAACGTCATAGGTTGACGTCACCGCGTGACATGACGTAGGTGCGACAACGCTACATCTTGTGTATTATACTAATAGATTAAAGATTCATTATTACCGGGAACTACTAATGTTGGTCTTAACTAATTAAAATTTAGTACCAAAACATTCAAAACTGGAGCGATTTTTGTTCGATTTTATCTTCGTTGTTATGACTTTCTTGTGCTGATAATTTATCGTTTGCCTTTTCCAATCAACAGGGATAGGCTATTTCCATCCACAGGGAGAAAAATATTTAAGGGTTTACATTAGTAAAATGTTTCACTCACTTTCTTTAGATATGTGCAAAGTAATAAAGAATGTTTAACACAGTGAGCTCAAAATCGACGGTTAAAATCTAATTACTTCCAGACTTAATCATTTAAAAAGTTTGGTTAAAATTAATATCCATTAATTATCGGTGGTCGAGTTTTTCTATTGATAAAAATCTGTTACAGATATTCCTAAAGAAATCGTGCCTAAAACATCTAAATGACTAAGGAACATTTGTGAAATTTTTGCACGTGCAGTCTGACCTTGCTCCTCTACAGAACGGTAGAGAATGTCCCTTTATAACGACCAAAACAAGAAACGCTCACCAACGAAGATGGAAAAAAAGTTGGTTTCTATTCCTCATTTGCGTTTTCTTGCCGAGGACCTGCACAGCTAATACCGGTTGCTGCCGCTGGATGTTATAGTTTCATCTGAATTTAAATTTATGGCCTATTTTCTGGCTCTGCTCGCAGGTAAATAAGGAAAATGACGTTCATTAGCAAAGTAGCAGAAACCGGGAGCGTGCAACCACGGCGGTAAAAACGCCCAGCATGCTCGATGACTTCACGACATCACGTAATTAACTCCGTAACGAACCAGTTCCCCCGTTGAAATGAATCTTTCATCGTGCTCTTGAATAAACCAACAACTCGTCAGGATTGTGTCCTTTCTTTATTACGCTCACGGAAAGTGGGTACACGTTTCAACTTAAATCGTAAATGAATACTCTTTGCAATCGATTAATTATTCTTCAAACTGTCCTTCACTGTAACTTCGAAGTATTACATCTCGCAGGACAGTAGACACAGTAATTCGTTATCTAACTACGGTTTAATAGTATGGTGGGAACAATGTAGAAAACTATTAATTAAAGCTTCGAAGTCCCCTTCCAGCATGGCTGTTGGGCCTATTGTTTTGAGAGTGCCTTATTTCGCTATTGCATCGATTCCATAACGTAATCGACCTTATTTTGTATTAAATTAAATATTGTATGAACGTATTAAAAATACACGAGCAACTACATTGCTCTGAATTGACTTTATAGTGAACAACTGAATGCCAGTAACTTTTTTTTTTTTTTTTTTTAGAAAAAATAAGTCAGTATAATCAAAGATATTTACCATATTCTGGAGCATAAACGCCCTCTTATATCGGTAGAAAGTTCATATTGTCGTATCTGAAAATGCTCCATGAACAAACTTTGTGACTTACAAGGTTCTCTAACTTACCATAGGGCTTATAAGGGAACTTTGTGATCATACATTCCGGTTTGACCTTCTGCAATCTCTAACTAATCATGAGGCTTATGAAGGAACTTCGAGATGACACATTTCGGATTGCCACTCATCTTTGATACAAATATTACCAATCGTTCTTCTGCAATTACAAACTGAGAGCAATTCCTTGGATGTCCTCAGAATGTGAAAGGTGTTAGAAGCCAACTTATTTAAGACTAGTGAAAATTTCTTCTAATTATTCCCCGGTCGTAATTGAAGCGTGGTAACGTTCAGGTCTAGTATTCGGGAGGGTGTGATTTCGATTCCCAGCGGTGACACTGGTTTTTTTTAATTTTATTTATCTTTATGAAATTACTAGCCTCTAAACTCGTCAAAAATGACGGGTGAAAGTAAGGTTCTGGCAATTGATTTCTATTGACTAAATAAATAGAATTGTCACTATGCAATGCTCATAACCTTATTTTGTAATTTGTACATATTTCCGTTGTAGTGTACACAGCAATACAGATGGAACTACTGATTTTTTTTTTTTAATGGCATTCGGCTACTGGGCCATACAGCCAGCTCAATGTGATCTGTTGCTATCAAGTACACAAGGACACTACAACACGGACAAGACATTCACAGACACAACACTAAACACCCATGCCCTCGGCCTGACTCGAACCGGCGACCTTCGGTACGCGGAGCTAGCACTCTAGCCCCTACACTATTATGAGATAATAACTTCAATAACTCAGCGCTTATGAAGACAGCTTCAATTCTTTATAAAACTAAATTCATTGTGAATTATTGTATAAAAAATTGTGTCAGTTGTCATTCTGGACCTGTTTGCATTTCGACACAACCACAACATCTACTAATTGCTGTTCAAAATTCATAGATTTTATTACCCGTGTACGAATACATTCTCTGTATTGCGATCTAAATTTGGTCCACTGGAAATATTTACATGTGTCTGATATAGTTACATCAGTAATAAAATCAAATAATAATTAATATGTTAATTTAACCGCAGTACATACTTTTGCTTCAGTTTTTCGACAAATCATTCCTTCGAGTATAATAATAGTGACTTAAAATATCTACATCAGAAATAAATATCTTGTAAGCCCGTCTAAAATGGCGTGTTGAACGCAGTATTTAAGCAATTCGTTAACCCCTCGGCATAAAAGTCTGCCGCCTGGGACGTGAACCAATTGGTAACGCTCGTCTTGAGTTCTTCATCGGTTTGAAATCGTTGTCCACCAAGCCACCGTTTCAAATGCAGGAAGAGTTAATAGTCGCTTGGTGCAAGATCTGGACTGTAAGCAGGGTGGTCTAGGATTTCCCAACGAAACTCTTGAATCTTCTCTTTGGTTTTGGAAGCGTTATGCGGGCGTGCGTTGTCGTGCAGGAGGAGGATGATGCCAGACGACAGTTTCCCGCGGCGTCGATTTTGGATGGCACGTCTCAGTTTGGTGAGCGTTGCACAGTACACGTCAGCTGTAATGGTTGTCCCACGGTCCATGAATTCGATCAAAAGGACGCCCTTTTCGTCCCAAAACACGGAAGCCATCATTTTGCGATTCGTGTACGGCGATTGCTTACACTTTTTTGGTTTGGGTGAACCGGAATGGCGCCACTACATTGATTGTTGTTTTGATTCTGCGTTGGTGTACGCTATCCACGTCTCGTCTCCGGTAACAATTTGGGAAAACAAACTGTCTCCATCTTGTCTATAGCGCTCCAAAAATTGTCGTGCGCTATGCATTCGTTGCTCTTTGTGCTGAGCGGTGAGCAGTTTTGGCACCCACCGCGCACAAAGCTTCCGATATCCAAGCTCTTCAGTGACAATCCTGTAAATTGAGGTTCTAGCAACATTTGGGAATTCCATAGCCAGACCACTAATCGTCAAACGCCGATCACTTCGCAGTTTTTGGTTAACTTGCTCGACGATGTCGTCGGTCCGAATACCGGGCCTGCCACTCCGCTGTTGATCGTGTACATCTGTGCGACCCCTTTGAAATTCTCGACACCAGTGTTGAACTTGTTTCTCACTCATTATGTTTGGTCCATACACTACACACAATTCGCGATGGATGTCCGCAGCTGACGATCCTTTTGCCAACAAAAATCTAATCACACCGCGCACTTCACAACTGGCAGGAGCTACGATTGTCGCGGCCATTTCGAACTGCTCTCAACAACTGCGGCACGCCAACAATACTGCATATTTACCAGGAGTTGGTAGATGGCGCTGAGGGTGGGAAACGTCATTCAGGCCTATCATCTGTGACATCTTGTACCCCGGACCTTACTTTTGGAATACGCCTCGTACATACTTTTCTTTTTGTGTGCTGACAGCTCAGTTACTCGTGGATGTTCAGCAAAATAGAATTGCTATTAAATAACGCGCATAACCCCGAATATCTCCTGCCGCTGTTGGTTGGGCAGCGGAGGTGTGAAGCTTGACGTCATAGTGTGACAGACAGCTGTACATCATGACCAAGAATAGCGTTTTATATAGATAGATTTCAGGACAAGCCCTATTTGCTTCGCGACTTTGATGATCTCGTTGGTGACGAATCGCATAACAATACTAAAAAAAGTGATCTCCTCACTCCTTTATTCAATGCGACAATTTATTTTTGCTACAGAATAGAAAAAATAAAGGCTAAATACTGCCAGCAGGACAGAGAAGGACAGTGAAGAAGAAATGTTAACTTTAAAACATTTAAAAGAGTTTGTTTTATTTTTTCGGTGACAAGGAAATTTAATCACGATCCGCTTCTGCAGAGATTAATTAATGGGTGTTCCAGGTAAAAAGAGAATTACAATGTAAGCGGAGTAATGCCAGACACTATAGAACCCTCATTATTTACATCAGACAAAAGTAATGGAAGGGGTGTAAAGAAGTACACTTAGCTTTGTCAGTGGTAATTACTGTACGTGGGAGAAATCGGGATTCAAGCTTAGTTGGAAAACTGGGAAAGGATTTATCGCAGGTAAGCCAGATATCAGATAGTTTGTCATTAATTTGGCCTTTGCTTGGATAACAGGAATATAATGCCGATAACGGAAATATTTAGAGGAAGGTGTAAATTAGATTCATCCCGTCTTCAGCCACAAGTCTGAATTCGCCCCAAGCTAGTTGCAGTGTTCAAATCCCCTGATGTTGAGGAACGTGGCAAGTTTTTACGCTGGAGACCAGCAAGCTAAACACCTAAAAAAAGAAACAAATTTAAAATTTGCCACAGTAACGCCAGGAACCTACCGACAAACTATAAGTTACCTTTTGAAAAGTAGGTAAATTTCAATCGTACGCTACTGATTGTGAAAATTGCAACATTATGAAGGAAACATGTTATTACAATGAAATTTATTGCACGTATTAGGGACGTGACAATACAAAAAGTGCATGCACTTTGAGCATAAGAACTCAGTACAGTGCTTCAATGGAATCAGGGAATTAAAGGCAGACTGGATGTACTGCTAAGGAACACACTGCCATGTGGTTGGTGGGCGAGTCCTCACAGCAGCGAGGTGGACCAGAACGAACGAGTTGCCGACCGACCGTATCCCAGACATCTTCGATGGGCGACAGCCTGGGAAGCAGTGGTACCCGTTCTTCTTCGAAGAAGGCTTGCACATTCCACGACACATGTGTCCGGGTGTTGTCCTGCTGAAATATGGCACGTGTAGCTGCCAGCATGAGGGGCAGCACTTTGGTACCGGATACCTCCCTGACGTAGTGATTGATATTCAGATTTCCCTCAATATATAGGAGGCGAGATCGCTTGTTATAGTCAATGGAGCTCCAAACTGTGACAGTTAGCATTTGCCCGCTATGCCGCTGAACAGTGCACTCAGCCCGATTGTGTGTGTGTGTTTTTTTGTTTTTTTTTTTTTTTTGTTTTTTTTTTTTGTAACTGTTTTACGTCTCTCAACAGCGAGGTCTTTAGAGACGGGAAAGGATGGAGGGCAAGGAATGGGAAGGAATTCTGCCATGGCCTTTTGAAGGAAGTATCCCGGCATTTGCCTGGAGTGATTTGGGAAACCATGTAAAACCCAAATCTGGATGCCTGGACGGGGATTCGAACCGCAGTCCTCCCGAATGCGAGGCGAGAACGCTATCCGTTACACCACCACCCTTGGTCTGATTGTGTTTATCACTGTAGCGTTAAGTTGAAGCGGAACTCGTACGGAAATACTACACTTTACCACTCAGCCCGCCAGTGACGGCATTCACGCGCCCTTTTCAGTTTGAGTTTGCCACTAGTCCAGACCTCAGCAGATGGCGCCGAACGTCGACACAGAAATGTCCACACCCATTGCAGTGCTTCTACGTCGAGCCAACATTTTGGACGAAGCAGTTCTGTCGGTTACGGCCATGCGGACAATAAGACAGCCATCCCGCGATGTGGGCCCTTTTTTGTGGCCTAGTGCTTACTCGTTGCTGTATACGTCTCTTTCCTAACCAACACATGCATCTCTGTCGTAACAGCTTGCTCTGTACGAGCCGCCATGCCACGGTACGCCAAACCAGTTTCTCGGAGTTCAATCATTTTGCCACCTTCGAACTCACTGACATGCTCATATAACACGCTTTGACGTCGACGAAGCATGCCGGAATTTGTTTGCACGTTTCCCTTTCGTTTGACGGCTCTACAGCGGCTGAGCGTGGCGTAACGTTGACCTGTCCGGTCACACGATAGACGCCGGTGCTGGGCCTACGTGCACGCTATCTCTCTAAAATCTTAATAACTTGCTATATTTCCACTGTTCTACACTTCCTCCGATTTCGGAATGATTCCGACCATTACTTCTGAGTGCTGCAATTTTCACAAACGGTAGTGTAGTACTCGCCACAATATTTTTAAATTTAGAAAACAAAATCTATTATGGGTATATGGCTAGTTTAGTCATCAAAGTTAGGTATTTCTGAAAATTATTCATCTCACAGAATCTTTCTAAATTATGTTTCATTAACCGTTGGTGGTGGATTTCTCTTTGCTTTCTCCTGTTATTTATCACTAGATACTGGATTATATGCATTTACATGTTTGCATATGAATTTGTATATTAAGCCCATTTTCACTGGTTATTACATATTTTACTTAAAATCTAGTGACGATGCATATTTTTGCTATATTTACAATATTTCTCGGTAGTCTACCTAGTTATTAAGTAAAACCTTACGTTGTAGCCGGGAAAACCTAATAACAGCACAGCTCTTAGTCTACGACGACTCGCTGAAGAACTACGACCCATGTTTTGGAATGAAAATAAACTGATTTCATCAACAAAGAAATCGTTTCTTAAGCCACGTTCTAGTAATAAGACCTATTTTAAAAAATTGTCAAATGTGCCTTTATCTCCGGAACCCGTGGGCGACGTGGGTTGAAGGTGTACTGTTTTACAATGAACATTTCGAGGTCATTGTAGTAAACGAATTTGATAGTGGAGAGGCTATAACAGTTTGTCAGTACAAGGAAGCATATAACAATTCTAGTATTTAACCATAGCTGTGATTAGCATTCGTTTTTCCCACATATCTGTCAGTACAGTCAAAGCTCTTTATTCGCGGTTTCGTTATTCGCGGTTTCAGTATTCGCGGTTAAAATAATTGTGACAACTTTCTGAATTCGTGGTTTCAGTATTCGCGGGTAGAATAATTGGACAGCTTTCTGTATTCGCCGCTTGAAATTTTTATTATCCGAGGATCCATTTGGTAGATTCAGCGGATTCAGTATCCTTTACTAACGTGTCGGCATCGTTTGAGTATTGATGACACGTGTCGAGAGTCATTCTATCTAGCCGAAACAACTAAAAAAATCTTATTGCCACTGAATCTATCAGTACTTCGTTTCAATAATTCTGAGTGAATAACAATTGTCCCGTCTGCTTTGTTCGCAATTTATGAATGTTATGCAATGCTGGAAAAATTTTGATATAGCATAATGCAAGAATCGTTGCGAGAACTGAAGCCATACATATTGAAATCATGCTCGAAAAAACTCGGGCCTCATCTCACTGTCTGAAATGATGGAGAATCCGTTCAAATTCAAACTTTAACTGCAAATATTGTTCAAGTTGTAAATGGCATAGGACGACATGGTTTTTGACCCAAATCACTCCAAGAGAATGCCGGGATGCTTCTGTCAAAAGACCATGGCCGATTTTCTTTCCGTTCCTTGTCCCCATCCCGCCTCTAATGACTTCGACGTCGACGAGGCGTAAAGCCATAAGTAAAAAGAAAAAATGATTTTGAGCAGATACAATCAAGTGACATTCAAGAGTTGCTTGAATCGCAAGATGAAGATTTGACTGAAATCGACTTGGAGGAAATGTTAAATCCTCAACCCATTGAAGAAGAGGCTACAAAGAGCACTGAAATAGTGACATTTAATTTTTTTTTTTAAATAAAAAAAAAACCTGTGTGAAGGTGTACGGAAGGCAAATGAGCTTTGTGATTTCTTTATGAAAATTGATCCGTCTATGGAAAGAAGTCTTGTTTTTAAAACACAAATTGTTAATGCCAGAGCTGAATATTAATCAAAATTGAAAGATCGTTTAAAAATGGCAAAAATTACGAAATTCTTTAAAACATTGCCAAAGTCTAATAATAATAATAATTAAAACATGTCGCTTAAAATCTCTAAATAAATTGATTTTAATTTTTATTTTTTTTTTAACCTTGGAACGTATCCTCTATAATCCCATACAATTTACCATTCCATATTCGCGGATTTTTTTTACGAACATATCCCCATGTTAA
The DNA here is from genome assembly GCA_031002005.1 of Vandiemenella viatica. Taxonomy (NCBI): domain Eukaryota; kingdom Metazoa; phylum Arthropoda; class Insecta; order Orthoptera; family Morabidae; genus Vandiemenella; species Vandiemenella viatica. Next base: position 87,987,955 of record CM061914.1, read on the forward strand.
GAGGCGTAAATCAGTTTTTTTTAAAAAAAAAAACGCGTTCCCCCACAAATAAGGAGCTTTTGCTGTATTAGAAAGCTTGAAACTCAAAGGTTTGACGTTGACTGAATCTATTCAATTAGTGAATAAAATCCGCAATGCCAGAGGTATTCCTGTGTAAACTTAAAGTGAAGTTTGAACAATAACCCTGATTTTCAACCGTTGTGTCATATTGATAGTTTTAGTAATGGGATCGGTAAACTTTTTCCAAAAACAATGCTAACACAGCAACCAATTTCAAATATTACAAAGTTACATCAGTGAATGTGGAATGGTCCATATATACTTATAAAAATATTTTGAGAGATCGAGGAATCAGTCTTACTATTGAATATTCGGAACAGTACTCGATTGTTTACGTTTACAAAAGTAAAAACAAAACAAAAAAAGTTAAATAATTGTTAACTATCAAATTTATAATTATGTTATTAAATTGCTTACTAATTCCATGTTTATTTTGAAATAAAAATCTAAAAATTATTATTTTTATGTTATATAATGTTGCATATTTTGTCATTTTTTGACACTTTTCATGCATATTTTAAGCATTTTTCATGCATAGTTGCATTCTTATTTCTAACTTTTTGTGTTGCTTATAATCCTGTCTCTATTTATCACTGATCCGATCTGTGTGTGTATTGTATAGTTTTTAAGGCGAAAGTTGGAGTCGCCTAAGGAGTAAGGACCGTAATCAGGATGACCGGAATGTTGTCGCGGTTTTGAATACGCGCCCTGTTATATTTTCTCCAATCTAATGGGAAGCGTTTTAACGAGAACGTCCACAACAGCGGGTCATTTCTCGCTTAAACACATTAAATAGTTACTGCCTCACATTTTGCTAAAGCTGTAGCAGTTCTCAAAAAGACGGAATTATTTTTTTAAATCTTGCTCCATATAACTTTTTAATATTTCATACACGCATGAACTGGTTACCAACACCTCCAAGGGTAAGCTGCAACACGTGGCACGTTCTTTGTAACTAACGAGATCGCGACATGACAATATCGCAGAAGCCCCTC